>BMAO01016146.1:0-52773 GCA_019973975.1 Trichonephila clavata | reverse complement strand
TTTCTGAAATTTTCTGTGATGCAGAAGAGAGCATTTTTTTTTTTAAATAGTTAGTTTGTAGAAATAATTTTCACGTTGATATTATTAAGCATGCTCTAAAATTTAAAAGGGTTTTAATTTTAAAAAATTGGGAGAGGGGGGGGGGATTTTACAGTGTTTAAGATATTATGATTATTTATAATTATACTTAATTTTTTTTTCTGTTGCAGTGCTACACTAATTTTTGTTGAAAGATTTATTAAAAATTGTTTTTCCTGTAGAGGCTTGGTGAAAGAGAAATTAGCCGGATGTGTTAATATTATTCCTGGTATTCATTCTATGTAAGTATAATTAACAATTAAAACTATAACTTTTTTAAGTTTAATATTGAGAAAAAAATTTCTTATTACTCTATAAAATTAGAAAGAACTGAAGAAAAAAGGTAGAAATAAATAATTTAAGAGGACATGGTACAATATGTAAAAAAAATTTTGATTTAATGATTTTTGCAATGTTTTTGCTTGTAACTTATGTATTACATAAAACAGGTTTTATGCTCAAAATACTACAAAAAGCTAACCATTTAATTTTTTACAAAAAATATTTTAAATTCATAAAGGGATTTAAAATACTACTCCTCCTACAATAATTGATGCCCACAGGTGAAATTTAATTTAGAAGTTTGTCAAACTATGTTTAGCTAAAGTTAGCATGGGGTTTTTGCTAACATAAATTATATATGAAAAATTCCTTAAAAAATGTATAAGTTCTGAATTCAAATATTACTTTGATTCAAAAATGCATACCAACTTTTGTTACTTGTACAGGTTACTTTGTACTTTTGTTACATTTTTGTTGTGGCAATAGGTAAAAAAAAGTAGCAAAGCACTTGGCACAATAAAAAAAAAAGTCTTAAAGAAAATAACTGGTTTGTCTTCATTTAAAATTTATGATAAATGTTATTGTAACTCTGGATTTTTTAAACTTAGAGCTTTAAAATTTTCTGAGAGTATAAAAATTATATAAAGGATAATTTAATCTGAAAACATTTTCTACCCATTTTTGAACAATTTTTCTCAATTGAATCATACTGTGTGCCCTTAAGAAATAAACGTCTTTTTCTCCCATATATTATAATTTAAAATGGAATTTAATATTAGATTAATTTAATTTTAAAGGTATAAATTAGAGGTCGGCAACCTTTCAGCTGTGGCGTGCCAAACCAACCTACATACATGATTCAGCATGCCATGCAATAAGAAATATTTGAAGCATTTCGATTCCCATGACAATACATGCAGAATTAGAAAATATAGGTAAAAAATACAAATTTAGTTTTATTTTAGGTTAATTATCCATCTTTTAAAGATATTTATTGACATAAAAACAACATAAAATATAACTATCACTTCAATATGAATAAAAAATTAAAACTGTGCACATAAATATGTATCTTTTAAAAATTAAAAGGAGTAAACTTAAAATAAGACTATTCTTCAATATAAATAAAAAAATTGAAATTGTACATATCTTATGCATTCTTAAAAATATTAATGAAACAAGAAGTAACATAAACTATAAGTGTTCATGCAACCAAATTAAATAAAAAATTAAAATTTTAATGTGAACCTTGTCCCTGTAGAGCTCTACTTAATGCCGCAGTATCAGAGGCATAGTTTGTCATTTTCAATTTGACACTTGATTCTGAATGTTCAGCAGAAAAGCAATTTCTTAGTGGACTCAAAATATATTTCATATGAGCAAAAATTTGTTCACCTAAATATGTGGAACTAAAAGCGGAAAACAGAGCACATGCTATTTTTTCAAACAATTAAATCATTCGAGCAAGGAGACATCCAGCAATTTAAAATAGCTGTTAATTTATTGTGCTAGAGTTGTCTTCCAAATTTTTCCATAACTCTAAATTTTGTTTTCCATAATTCTGAAGATGTTAGTTCAACAAGTTCCCATCTCAAAATTATCAATTTCCATCCACTCAAAAATTATCAAATCAAATGGGATTATTAATGAGTCTATTAAATCAGGTTTGATTAGGAAGGAAAATATAGACATACAAGCTTCAAAGTCTTTGCATCTTTTAGAAAACTTCTCCTTTAGTTCTTCAATGTAGGTTTGAAGTTCATCTTTGTCTATGGTTGATGTATTTGCAAGCGCATTAACATTTGGGAAGTATTTGAAGGTACTAGTATTAATGTCATGGGGAAATATATTTAATTTTGCAGCAAAGCCTTCCCAATATTCAAAAAGTTCAAGCACTGTTTGACTTTTTCCTTGGAATCCTAAGTTTAGTTCATTAAGATGTTTAATATCTGTCAGAAACATCAATTTACATAACCATTCCTTATCGTCTAATTTTCGAAAATGTTGTCCCTTCTCTTTAGGAAAAATTTTAATGTGCTCCATGCATGGCACAAACTTGTTCAATACATTACCACAACTAAGCCAACAGACAAGGGAAGATCCCCATATTCAATTTCCATTTCTTCTAAAAGAGATTTAAATTGTCTGTGTACTAATGAAGATCAAGACACTATAAAATTAACTATTTTAACAGAAATTACAGAACATTGTAGAAATTAAGCGCTGAGATAAAATTTTGGCAACTTAACTTTCTTGATGTATTATGTATGCAATGGAAATTCAATATTTTATGTCCAGTATGATTTTCAAGAAGTTTGACAAATCCTTTTTCCTAACCAACTATTCCAGGAGTGCCATCAGTCATACGCAAAATATTTTATTTTAATATTTTTCTTTCAAAATAATTTATAAATATAAAAAAAATAGCTTGTCCTTTAGTTGTACCAGACAGAGGAATCATGTTGCCTAACTCTTCATAAATTTGATTTTTATCACAGTATCGTGCAATTACTGAAAGGTGTGCCACATCATTTACGTCTTTACTTTCATCAAAAGCAATGCTAAATGCAACAGTTTCTTGTAAACATGAATTTTGTTTCGCAGTTACATTTTCTGCCATTTGTGTTATTCTTCTTTCAACAGTTCGCTCAGAAGCTGGTATTTCTTGAATTCGGGGTTAATATTGTTTGCAAGTTAGGTAAATCATTGAAGAAGATTTCAGCACTTTTTAAAAATGTGTCCTTTATATGCTCACCATCTGTAAAAGGTTTTCCTTTGGCTGCTGAACAATGAGCAATGAAGAAGCTACATTCTGTCGCTTTTGGTTTGACTCCAATCGTTCAACATAAAAATCTAATTTCCTTTTTATATTCAGAAACAACTCTTTCTAAAACATCACATTTCTCAGTAAAATTCTTAAATGTGGCCTAGTGCTTAGTTTGTAAATGTCTTTGTACTCTTGACATTTGACATACAACACTTTCGTGACATAGCACACATATAGCGCTATCTTTTTGTTGTATGAATCCAAATTCGTTCATCTAAGAATCTTAGAAATCGCGAACAGCAAGCTTTCTTTTTTTTAGTTGCTTTTTGACTGAATATGTAATTAGGAATTGTCGCTATAGTTAAACAATATACAAATTTTCACAATAACACTAACAATGTGGCAAACTTAAAAGTAACCTAAAAATCACCTTGTGCATCAAACTAAATTCAACTTTTGAGTGAAATCATACTTGATATTCGTATATTGGCGTGACTAACAGAGAATATGAGAAGTACATGAAAAAAATATAATTGTTTTCTTGTATCTATTTCTATTAGCTTGATTTGCACCAAGAGTAAACAATAAAATAATTGTGACTTTAACACACACACACACACAAACAACATTAAAAAAATTACAGTTGCTCATATTTAGTTAAAAGGGACATTTGTTATGAAATTATATTCGCTTGCCTAATTAACCCACAGCACATACACACAATTTTTTTCACTTAATTTATTTATAATCCAAATTAAATATGTTGATAGAATAACTATTTTTTTGTATTATATTTCTGCTGCAAAACGTTTGTCAAGCAGAATTTTGACTTATACCTAAAACATTTGTTTTTTCTTTTTCCGTCGTTGCCCAAGCTTTTGGTGGGTAAAGGACAAACTACTTTCTTTTTTAGTCATTGAGCCATAATGAGTGATTTTTCATTTTACAAGTATTACTCAATAATTTTTATTTGCATCAAATATTTAACACTAATAATAAGTAACATTTAAACAGATCTTTTCTTTTACATAAAGCACACAAACTACATGCAAGCTGATTCAGCAGAATCGTTTTATAGCAGAGAATTGAAAGTGAAAAATAACCTTTATATAAAAATACACAGGGCGTTGAAAGGAGAGACAGATCGATTTAGCTTTATCTTACAATTTTGCAGAGAGTGGTGGCGTGCCACATCTGGCACGCATTGCCAACCCTTGGTATAAATATTTAAATTTTGAGTACAGTATTGCTTTTCTATAAAGCAACTGTATACACAGTCTTATTATTCTTGAAGGCCTAGAAGCAAGGAACAATAAATTATAACAATGAATAATAGTAATGTCTGTATACTCAATGAATAATGCAATGTTTTAGAGGAATACGCATCATCTATATTCTTGCTTGCAAATGAAGTATTTTAAGACAGCAATATAACATTAACATTTTTCCTGATGTGTTTTTTTCTCTTGCTGTTATTTTTGTTTAACCATTGTGATGTTTTACTTGTAGATTTACAATAATTTTTGTTTAATATATTCACTGTTATTTTATTTTTGTAAAATTTAAATTCAAGCTATACAATGTATGAATGATAGTAAGACTTATCTTTACAAGTTAAATTAATTGTGGATTAAAAGATTTTGTAAAATCATTTAAATGCTATCATACTTGGATATGTATATTAAATTATATATATATTATGTGTTTTTATTTATAATCCTTCATTTAAAATTAATATGCTTTATATGTATATAATTTCATTAGCTGTTTTTTTATTAAAAATATATCTCTATGGGGCAAAGTATATTTTATCTGAGGGCTCTCAGTGTCTGTACTATTGATTTTAGTGCCTTCTTTATCTTCTGTGAAATTAAAATCAGGGAAATTTATTTTTAAAAAGATGTATCTCATTGTATGATTAAATAGGTTATTAACTATTCTCTTAAATAAAGAGTTAAACTTTCTTGTAGAATGTCAAATTATATTTAAGTGATCATTGATTGAAATATTAATAAAATGTTTTATTGGTATATTTCTGTTTTGAATTTTTTAAATCAAAAAGTGCCATCATAGTTACTTTATAACATTAATTTTATAATGTATTTTTTAATAAAAAAAATATATACTAACATGTAATGTTTGGTGCTACATTATACTATGTTTCATTCCAGCTATGAGTGGGAAGGTGAAATTCAAAAGGATTCTGAGGTTTTGATGGTAAATTAAATTTATTATAAATATCTGAAAGTTATGTCTTGATTTTTAAGATGCCCTGCCTTTTCAATGTTTATTTCACCTTCTGACTTACAAAGGAATCTAATTTATGTTAAACATTTTTCACATGTAAAATTACCACAGTAAGTTTCTATGGTGTCATTGTGATATTGAAATTTTAAAAGATTTATAAATTTTAAAATGAAAATATTATTTAAAAAATGCTGAAAAATTGAACAAGGCATATTTTTGTATACATCGTATTTTTGCATACATCACTATTGATATTCTCCTTCATTCTTTTATAGTTGAAAATCATGCCGATTTTTCTTTTTTATAATCTTTCCAAAATTGTAGTCCAGGCTTTATTCTATATTGCTTTGGTAGTTTTTCCTAAGTTATAATTTTCTAAAAATTTATTACATTTAAATATAATGTAAAACTTTCTATGGTTCTTCTTTTTAAAGTTTTTAGTGACATTGCTGTTTCTATAATTTAAATGCTAAATTTAATTACTTTTAGAGCACACATATTTATCATGTATATTTTGAATCCAAATAAGGTTGTCAGAATTTATTCTAATCCTGGAAAGGTCATGAAAGAGATATTTTGTTTAATATGTTTGAAAAGGAACATCATCATCATCTTGTTCAACATTGAATGGAATGGGGAACGGGGCATTTTAATTAGTTATACTTATTACAAATTTGGACATTTATGGACTATAAATTAGTTTAAATACCAGTATTAGCTTATAAAATATGAAAAAAAAGGATAATATACTAATTGTAGATCCAGAAGTCAGGCTGCGGCTGTGATCATTCTGAATCAAATTTGTCTACAGAGATCACAGGATGCATGTATGTTTGATTGATGTTTAATCTTTATAATGTATATAAACATTAAATCCTAATGAGATTTTCTTTAAAAACTTTGATACAAAATTTTTCTCCAATTAAAAGTTAAGAATACCAGTTTTGAAATGTGTACAGTATGTTATCATTTGGTAACATGAAAAGAATCTTTTGTTTATGAAATCTTTTTGTATCTGTATAAAATCATCAGATCTAATTGTCATATTTCATATATATACTAGCTGACCCGGCCACACGTTGCTGTGGCTTTGTTTTAATACGTTAGTTCAATATTATTCTAAGCTATTCAATGCAGTTAAATTAATCTTCGTTTATAATTTTGGAGGGTTGAAATAAAGTATAAAACAACAAATTATTTTAATTTTGCATTTCATTCATCTCCTATTTGAGTGTAGTATAATGCATGAATTACTAACGAAGTCATTAAGTAACAACATATAAAGATTTAATTTTATAAATGTGGTAAATAACGTTGATTCTTTGAAATTTTTAAAATTATTTTTATCATTTTAAAGAATAAAAAATAATAACTTTATACAACTAATCGCTAATCGGTGCACAATATTTTTCGGTAACCCGTATTTTGCTCACTCAGATAGATTCAACGGTTTCCGCACACGTGACATCTAGTTGCCCATTTGAGAAACATGGATTTTCTAAGTCCAAGTATCAAATGAATATTGTTCGGTTTCAGATTCATTTATGGTCATCGCGAAAGCCAAACGAATCAGAATTGAAGCCTTTTGAATGGTATTAGATTCTGACGGTATCAGTGGAATACGTGGCAACAGATTCCGTAGTAGCAGAACTGAATTTTCGTTCAAACTTTACAGTCAAAATGTTTGCTTCAACAAGTTCCCGGTATAATTTTTTGATGATCAAACGTGCACCGTTGCATTATCTAAGTGGATTTAAGTTACGCAGATAATAACCAGGGAACCAACCAAAGATTATGTGATGAAATTCCTGATATATCTAGAGAATTCAAAAACTCGGTTGGAAAACTTACGGTTTTGTTTTCATCAAAAATAGTGTCGATCGGTTTAATAAACGTTAGATCAATTGGTAACAACCCTATGTCTGAAAGTTTACTTCATCACAATAACATTTTTTCTGATTAAGTAACAGGATTACAGAGGCAATAATTATCAAGATAATTATACAGTATATCCGGAAAGACACTCTCAATCATTTCCTTTTTGCCTAAAGAACATTACAGAAATCGTCTGGTTATTTCATGCATTATGTATTGGGGATGAAGTTCTACTTCACCGTTTCCGATATTCAGTAATTGGTTAGGAAATATTTGCTCAGATTGATCATCCTGCAAAAGTAGAGCGTGTAATGGCTGTTAATGCTTGTCGGAAATCACCAGACAGTAATACAACAGTAACACCGAATATTCTCTCGTTGCCATTTAAATCTTGCAAAGCTCTATGTAATGCTTTGAGTGAATGTTTATGGGTCATGGTACACTAATCCCTGATCATGATTGAATTCATTTGCAATACTGTTGCCAATCCACTCTTTTTTTTCAATGGTACACATTACATCTTGTATTTTTTGAATGTCCAATGGCAGCTGATGCGGAATGTGCAGTTTTTTCACCATCTAACACAGTGACAACAATGCCCGAAGATGCAATTTCCTATTGCAATCATATTTTCGCACGACTGCACCTGAAAGATTAGTTGCTACAGGAAATGAAAATCCGGAGTCATTTGACCTCATTCCAGCAATATCCAGAAAATTTACGGAAGCTTTTGAAATCCGTATCCAGATTCTTGTTCCCAACCCGAGAAGTACTCGGTGCCCACTTTCGACGCCCTTGCTCCTGTAAGTTCAGTCTCTGAAGGGGGACATTACGGGAGTTATCCGGCAAAATTACGGGAATTTCTAAAATCCGATTTCACATTATTATTGTTTCCCATCCAGAAAAACACCAGGAAAGTATTTCTCTCTCCTCAAGAATTTTAAAACAAGCCTTTTCCACAGTTCGTGCAAAATACTTTCGTCTGGCATTATTTGATGTAGATATGAGTTTATATTGAATTGGATTGAGAATATATTCGGATTGGCAGTTCCGAAATACAATCAAGATACACTTTTTGCGTCTCTACGTTGGCAAGGGGCCGCGGTAGCCAAGTGGTCAAGGCATCGGATCATGGCTAGCGTGTCATGAGTTCGAGCCCAGCCCCACTAAAAACCTGCCGTGTAGAGGAGAGATTCACGTTAAATCTGTCGAGAGCTCAATCCTCCTCCTGTTGGTGTGGTAGTTAGGAGAGGGGGTGCCAGCTCTGGTGTCGTCCACGTCACTTGACCATGGTTCAAAATTAAGTGGTCAGTCGCCAAATCGTGTAGCTGAAAAGTACGACATTAATATTCACTCGCTCACTCACTTTACGTCGGCAAGATAGGTTGGTACTGCTGTCCGAGAATATTCCGATCCCCCAGCATTACCTGGCAAAAATACAGTGATTTCTATATTTTGATTTCAGACTCGCTTAAACCATCTCAAATTACACGAGGAATACACTTTTCCAGCGCCAAGACTTTAAGGGTGAGGTCCTGTCCCGGTTTGCGTAAAAGACGGTCATCCTGAATTATATGGCAAAGTTACTGTTATTTCTCAGATTCGGATTATCCGTTTTGAAATACACCAGGGATGAAGTTTTCATGATCCAAGGCTTTTAAGGCAAGTCCCTGCTACAGTGTGTCTAAAATACAGTCGACTGGCATTATCCGGCAAAATTATCGAAACTCCTAAAATTCAATTTCAGATTCTCATTTCACACCGCTTTTGATGCTCCAGCGCGAGCAAGTTCTGTCGCGAGATAATGAAAATCCGGACGCGGGACTCGAATCATTTGCCTTTTCTCCTAATTCAGATAATATCCAGCAAGTTTAGTGGAGTTTCTGAAATATAATTTCAAATTATCATTTCCCGCCCCTAGATACAACTGGAAATTACTTTTTGATGTAACAGTGTCAATTTCTAATAGAATTTACAGAATAGCTCATGTCTTATTTCTTATGTAATTAGTTTTTGCCGACACCCTGTATATCTTTTAATTAATTTATGCAGTAATGCAAAATAATATGTATGGTGATAATGATTGATTGAAATGTAATACAAAATATTTTTTACAGTTTTTATAATTAAAAATCTTTTGCTCCCTTCATTTTATTCCTGATACAGCAAAATTGTACTTTTCTACTGTTCAGTATGTTCTTTATTCCAACTTATACAGTCTATCCTTTTTTCTTCCTATAAAAAATAAATTCGATACATATACAGAAATATGCTATAAATATACAGAAATATGTCCATATTTCTATGATTAAAAAATGTGTCTTCCTTGATAAGCATTGTATTTAGGATATTCTTCTCTCAAAGGATCTTTAGTTACTGCTATCTGGATTCTTATTTCTGATTCAATAAATTTATTTTTGAAACTTAATTTGTACTTGTCTTGGCTTTGGATGGATTAAATATTAGTTTTGGAAAAGCATAATTTAGTGTTTAACTTACTCAATTTTAAACTATATTTCTATTAGAAAGTTTTTCAAAGGAAATAATTGTTTTTCATGATAGTTTTAGAGTGTTTAATTTTGTATCAAATTTGTGTTGTGAATATTTCTTTGATACTGCATTTTTTAGGTTATCAAATCAAGAACATCAAGGTTAGATGATCTGACAAAATATGTTAGGTAAGAAGATAAATTATTTAATCTTTTTTATTTTAAACACTTATGTATTTATTACCTGAAACCTGAGATTTTTAAATTTTGATTCTGGTAAAATGAAAACATGTGTTTTTCTATCACCATGTGAAATTACTTGAGTATGCTTATTCGACATGCAAAGGATCCCTTGAGTGCCTGTTTGGCTTGGCTGCATTTGGCAAAATTAAATTCCTTTTGCAGTTTTGCATCATCAGAGCTCAAGTGCTTCTCCGGGGAGAAAACTGAACACCAAAATTATTTGCGGCAATTTTTATACCACTTGTATGGTACTGCAATTAGAAGAGATAACAGCTCCCTGGCAATGTACTAGGTCTGCAATAATAAAATACCAATCTGCAGCCCCATTAGAAATTTTAAAAAAAGTTTTATCACTACACTGTCTCAATGAAATTGACTTAACCTCATTTAGTATAAAATAAATTATTTTTTTTAATGATATTAAAGTTTTTCAATCAAAATTAAATAATAATTTATGATAACATGTCATATTAAATGTAATTTACCATACCTGCCAACTGAATATCCAAGAATAAAACTATACATGATATGCAAATATTGAGGAATAATGCAAAGAAAATTGCTCATAGATTTGTATTTACTTGATTTCTAAACTCCCAAGAAAAATTTAAAGGCATGCATATAGAAACATACAAGACAGGAATGAATAGAAAGAAAATGCTTTTATAAAAAATATTTTGAAATTGATCGTCTTTTAGACTATATCTATAAAAACTTATTGTATGTACAGCAGTTAAATTTTAAAAAATACTAGTACCAAAAAAAACTTGCTATAGAATGACTTACGTCCAGTATTTCATTTTCATGAATTACTATAAGCATCCAAGGAAATAATTAAACTAAAATTCTGTCAATTTTAACAGAATCAATTTTGTTAGGTTTATTATACATCAGCATTTTCAAAAACTTCTCCAGTAATTGGAAAATGTGTTTTATTATATAATTACATGAAATAGTATAAAAATTAAGAATTCTAACAAAAAATAATCAATTCTATTTAACTACTGTACGATTTCATTAGCTTAATATATATATATAGCTAAATATATATATATATCAATCATCTCTTTCCAATTTCCTTTATCGTGGTAATTTACTTTAGTTAGTTCTTTTTACTGAAGATGGCTTTAAAAATATGCAAAACAGACCCTTTAATAAATCTAGATGCATTTGCCCTCATTTTATGTACAAAGTTTTTATATTATCAAATGGGCTTTTTTAATATAAAAACTAAAAACTTTGTAGTATTTGTTTTCCTTTGGCTCTTTTGCAGAATATATCTATGAGCATCTCATGAACTTGTAAAGTTTAAGGAGTAATATCCTTTTTTGATACAAAACTTATTGAATGACTTCAGCAACCCATACTTATTAATTTTTAAACATGTAAACAATATTATTTCTCTTCTACTACTGCAGCATTATCTGTTATAAATTAGCCTAATGTTCAAAAGATAACCCACATTTTTTAAATTGCATCCATAATGGGTTGGCTGATATTTTCTCTATAATTATTCCCAATCAAATTTAGAATTGCAAGAAGACCACATTCAATTAAACATTTTGCTGCATCAAAGTAAGTTACCACCGTAGGTAATGATTTCCTACCTTGTATCATATCTGCCAACAGATGTGATAAAAGGACCTTGTTTTATGCATTTAAATCATATACTCTTTCTGACTAGAAGTTGGTTTACTAATTGTAGCAGATATTTTAACCCTTGCATGTCCCTACTGCTTTGAAATGTAAGACTCTGAAAGCATTTTCCGAAAGAAGACTTACATGATTGACTAGTCAGAAAGAATGTTATGTTCTACAGGAGAAGATGTAAACAGTTCTTCAGCTCTGATTACATTTGACTGGATATTGTCATTGAAAACAAATGATCCAATTTTGAGCAATTGCTGCTTGATTTATCACATCCAATGTGCTTTGAAGTTTTCACATTACAGAAAATATATTCATCAATACAATATGCATATATCAATAGGACATACATCACAAAATACATACCTTCTTCCTTTTGGAGTGTTTTATTACAATTCCTTGTAATATTCTTTATAATTTTGATTGTATACATTTCACCTTTGTTATACATTGTAGTAAAAATCAATGAAAAGAAATTTTTTGGCAATATGAAGAATGGGAAATACAAACACGTGCAAAGCACAAAATGCGTTAATTCCAGAAAGTTGCTGCAGAGCAAGGGGAAAAAATGCTTCATTCAATGAAACCATATTTATGAATGAACTAGGAACAAATGGTTAACAAAATATAAGATGCAGAAAGAAGCACAAACTTCATGAATTTTTTAAAAACATGTTGGATGCATGTTCTTCGACTTTTGTCTGCTTATTTTTTTATCACTTTGAGTCGAAAACAATAAATAAGAGCTGTAGGCGTAGAAAAGAATACAGTTGGTGAATAACGGAATTTTTTTTTAAATGCATACAGATGTACGATCTAGGCATAAAATTGTAATGAAAGGTTTAAATTTGTAAATTTCATACAAAACGTAGAAGTTGGCAGATATGAATATGCAATCAATAACTATATCTGAAAAGAATAATTTAATTCAGTCATCTCTGGCTGTTTCCTTTCCTTCCTCCTCCTGATTTGGTAAAATTCTGGTTCCATAAAAATACAGTAATGTATTTTTGAAAATACCTTTTTTTATGCCTTTGAAACAATGTTTCCAATTACCAAAATAGAATTACATGTATGCAAACAAAGCATTTTTTTTTCCAAGCATGTTACCAAATACTGGATAGAATAAATTGAAATTTATTAAATATAGTTAAATATGTGAAATTTTATCAAAAAAATATAACTTATTTTTCATAGCATACACTAGTGCTTAGAATCAATACAGAACAAAAATGCATACATAATAAATAAAATAACTTATAAGATTTCATTTTAATAAATATAAAAGTTTCTTTTCCCACCAAAACTGGATAGCAAGCATATTCTTTACAGTTCTGCTTCCCATATACTGTGAAATTTCAATTTATCAGCATTAAATACAAATAAAAATAATTAATGTGATTATTTTACTTTATAGATATGATATTGCAAGTATTTACTTAACAAATTTGTTCTCATACTTTTGGCTTTATAAGCTAATTTTTTAAAAAGTAATGTTGAAATGTTATTAAATTTTAAAAACATTGCGCTTGTCTCAAAAAAATTATATAGAGTCACTGTTATATTAATCTAAGCCCAATATGTGTATTTTATATAAATTTTAAAATATTATGTAGAGCTGTTAAAATTTATAGAAAAAAATTGCTAGCTTAAATCTAAAAAATTTTATTTGCAAATTAAAATTGATCTGCATTTTAATATTTTTAACAGGGAAAATCATCCGTATCAAGTGTGTGAAGTTATATCAACACCAGTAAGTATATTTTGAAAAATATAGAATTCTTTCAAAGCATCAGATAGCCTTAGAAACACGCAACACAAATCTTCGCTTTAAAATTGTGAAACAGAGTTCCTTAAAAATATATGAATTTAATTTTAAACATTTCTATTTTTTATGGAAAAATTTGAAATTTTGAATGAATATATCTAGAAAGACAGCCACAAAATATGTATCATGAAATAACAATAAGTAATTTACTAATTTTTGAAAGTGAATAGTTCTTTATTATATTATGCATTGAACTTTGTTAAACTGAAATTCCCATTTTTTAAATATATTTTGTCTCCTTGTGTTTTTTGAAAATTGCACAATACAGAAATAAATTAATTTTTAAAGACTTCATATACTTATGACTTTCTAATCTTCATGGCACACTTATAAAGTAAAAATATACAGAGGCAAGATTTGATGAGAAAACTACATTGTACATGCTCTTTGCCTATTTCATTTCTAGAACAAGAGTGTTCATTTGGATCTGCCAATTTAACTCCTACATTTAATTTAAAACATTTTAATGTATAATTTAATTATAAATTGTTTTCTCATCTTTGTTAATGTTTTTGTTACATAAACTAAATTTTTCCCCAAAGTTATATATGTTAATATATTCAATTTCAGAAATAGTTCATATTTTTTATATAATTGCATCTTTCTTACAGATCCAACATGGAAATGAACCATATCTGAAATGGCTTAATGATATTGTACCAGAGAAGTAACCAAATTTTACCAATAAATTTCATTTTGGAAATGTAATAATCTTGTTACTTAAAGAAACTGGCTATGATCTAATCAATATAAAAAAATATATAAATAAGTGATTATTTCTTAATGTAATATACCTCTAAACAACATGAGGGACCTCATAATTCCGAAACATGGTCAAGTAAAGTGACTAACCCATGAGCTCATACTATGATCATTTGTTTACTGCAACCACACAAGAAGCTTTTTATAAAACTGATTATACATGTTTATATAGCCCACCATCAAATATTGCTTTGATCTGTGGGTGTGTAAAAGGATGTGTATTAATTTATAATGTTAAAAACTCATAGAATTTATATTTTCATTCTAAATGACAACAGTATATAATAAAATTGCTCTAAAAAAAGGAAAAACATGTAACTTTTTTACAAATTTAATTTATACCAAACCTTAAAATTACATGAATTTTACAAAATGTATTCATTCAATATTCCAGATTAAAGTTATCTAAATCAACATGATTTAGAGAGGAAAAATTTGGATAACATACATTAACCATTTACAATGAACATTATGTTTTGTACTACACTGTATTATCCCATGAAATACCATATCTTCATAAATTATATAAAACTTCATAGGAAATTTGAAAATTTCTACACTTGTAAAAAAAAAAAAAAATTATAAAAATGCTCTATTTACATTCTGAAAATATCTAAAAAATGAATATATATGGTACTATAAAATATAGTACTAAAGGAAAAATTTTTAATAAAAATGACTGTTTGATACAAATGATAACTGCTCTTAAAAAATATACAAACAAAATAAAAATGTTTACGATATCAATCTGATACATCACTAAAATAAATATCTTCTTCATCTTCATCATCTTGCTCTAAATTCTTTTTTACTGCAATTAGTTTGTTCATTGCTTCTTCAAAATCCAATTTCTTCTTTTCTGGAACATCTTGGAATGAGTTCCTTTTTGAACGATTTTTTTTAATTGCAGAAATAGCAGCCTGCAAAATTTTTAGAATTTAATTGGCTTTATAAATAAATATTAAATCACAACAGCACAAAATTGATTTTGTTCTTAAAAAGATATTTCAGAAAATGTCAAATTAAAATTTCTTATAATTATGAAATAACTTGTTCAATGTTAACGCTATCATTTAAAAGAATTTATTTCATAGACTATATATATGCATTTAAAATTAATGTGTGATAAAAACAAATTGACTTTCTTATATATGAAGCCTGGATAAATTTTTAATCTAAATGAAAAATCCTTTAATTTTTATTTCTGGCCCCAGCAGCCCTATCCAATTAGTAAAATTTAATAAACCGCTTTATAAAAATTCAATACATTTCAGCTATATTTTAAAGAAGACTGCATCTCAGAAAATAATTACATGGTATATTGTTTGTCACTATACAAGAATTAATTTAGATTTATCAAGTACTTAATTATTTTAGGATGAGCAACTTTCACATTGAAACTAATCACAGAGTTTCATTTTTCACAATGACATTTAAAATCTGAGAAGTAGTCTTTAAAAAATAAATTATATTTTTTAATGGTGATGACAGTTTTAATTCTTTTTATTTCATAAAGCAAATTGAAATTAACCATAGAGCCTAGTAACATAATACAAATGTTGAAAGGATTCCCAAGTATTTACCCCAGTTACAGTGTCATACCAGTAAACTTTAATGCCTAAATCATTCATTTTTGCACTTTTCACAAGATTTCTGTTGTCTGCTTATATTTCTCCTGCAGCTTTTATTGATACTTTCCTACTCATCAATGACTGGAAAATAAGACAAAAACTGCAGAACATCTAGCAAGTCACTTATGAAGTTTGTTCTTCATTCTGCACATCATATTTTGTTTAGCTATTGGTTCCTTACTGATTTATAGAAATGTTTTCAATAAGCAAAATATTTTTATTTTTTTCTTCCTCAGTGGAAACTTTGTAAAATTCAATTCATATTTGATTGTTCTGTTTACCATAATGTCTAACAAAGGTAAAATATACTTTCAAACACAAAAAGAAATGTTACGAAAAAGAAAATATGTATTTTGACAAATGCAAACACTCCAATGCATGCCACAAATGAGGAATCAAGTAGTAGTTGCTCAAAATTGGATCACTTTATCAAGGATTTCAATGTATTATAATCAGGGCTGAAATATTGAAAACATCTTTTCTTGTAGAATATAATGAACCTTTCACTGCAACTGATCATGTCAGTTTCCTTTTCGAAAAATACTTTCAAAGTAGCATTGACAAGCAGTACAGATGAGCAAGGACTGAAATATCTGTTGTAATTAATGAGCAAGAGAGAATATATGATGAAATGCTAGAAACAATGATCTTTTGCAACACATATCTAATACCATTAGTGAAACAAGCAACAAATTATATTCCATTGCAATCATTTAATTTTATCCTCCAAAATGTCCTTTATGCAATTCCAAATTTGATTGGGAATTCCACTGAAAAAAATATTAGTCAACTCAGCATGAATTAATTTAAAAGACTTGGGTTACCTTTAGAATGTTTAATTTCAATTATGGTACATAATACAGGGAAGGGATGGAATTTCCCCAAAAAATGAGGAACAAAGTTTAATAGGTATGGGTTGTGTCATTGATAAATTTGGGTACTGCTTCTTTACATTTAAAAGTTAATGAGTATTCGTAGATAAATTCTATCTACAAAACTTTCAAAGTTTGTAGGATAAAGAAGCCTATGAAATTTGTACTCATTCATGTACTTGCTCATTATCACTTGTTTTAGTCTATGTCAAATTCTGTCATTAACACTTTTTAAAAAAATTTTTAAATTTAGTAAAAAATAGAATAAAATTACTCAAGACTATCTTAGACATTACTCTCTTGTTTATTACTATATGTACCTTTCAATTTACCTATAATTACAATTCTTTTATACATTAAGACAATACAAAAATGAAGTTTTCTCAGGGTAATTTCCTTCATATTATTTTAAATTTGCTTGAAACATTGATCACAATGTTACACACCTTGTCATTTTCAAAAATTTCTAGGCATGTAGTACTGCTTCTTATTACCCAACAAGATTTTTGTCACACGAAAATTACTTTACAAACAAATTTATTTAGTAAAAATGTTAAAATTACGAGTATTAAATAACTATCTTCAATCATGCTATTCCTTGCAAGTACCTATAACATGTTTTAACTATGGTTTAATTTAATAAATATGAGTGGATAAAATTAAAAAAAGAATTAATTTTTTTCCCTTTCTATTTTGACTCTTAAAGACTTAAAATGGAGTTATTTTAGGAGGAAAAAATATTTTTGAATGTGTTGTGGGAAGCAGTTTTACTTTAAAGTAATGGTGAATGACAATATTTTACAATTTTCAAATGAATAAACAACTATAATTTTATATTTTTTCTTTTCCAAAAGGAAAATCAAGCACTATAAAAGAGCATTAATTGAAGTTTTTAATTCGCATGTAAAATAAATCTTGGGTAAAATTTCATCATTCTTGTAATTTTAAACTTTTAGATGAAATCAAGATTTCATCAAAGTTATTTTGTTGTACATTATGCCAATCAATTGTTATTGTTTTTATTAAAATATTTGAAGCTAGTAAGATTTCTCCAGTTATTTCTAAGTTACATAAAATATTTCATTTATTATTATATATTCCATTCTTACATATTTTTATTTAAAATTTCCTGTTAAAATACATTGATTTAAGGTTGTATTTTTAATTGAAATTTAAGTTTATCAGGGAAATATAACTATACATGAATATTTCAAAATTTTAAAGAGATAATTAATAACCATTTCCATTACAGCAAGACAAAAGATGTTATTAATTGTAATCTCTCATGTGCCTTTTCATATACATTAAAGCTAAAAACTTCTAATTTTGATAGATAATACTACAGTTCTTTTAATAGATTTAATGGAAAAGAATTACAAAAACATTTAAATAAAAAAAACTATACTTTAATTACATGCAAATACAATTTAAATGGGATTTTAAGAGGAAATATTTCTTACCTCATCAACAGTTTTCTTTTTCTTGTTGCGTCTATATAGATATTCTTCAGCATTTTTCCTAAAAATTTAAATATTACAACAAAATTTTACACAAAACAAGGTTAATGTTCATTCTGACAAATGAATTACATCAATTTAAATCTAATACTTTCATATTCATTGTAGGGGTAAAAGAACATGGTTGAAAGAAGTATAATTTTTACTATAAACTTAGAACTAGTAATTAATAATTTTATATTCAGTTTTCAGAAAAGAGAGTAAATATAAAATAGGTAGTTCTAAGTCATTATAGCTATACATACAATGCTTTAAAAAATAGAACTGAGAAAGATTTTATATCACATTTCTAACCTCACTTCTCAGTATCTTATCCTTTCCTAGACCCAGCACAAAATATACATTTAATTATACAGACACATAGTGCCAGGCCTGTATTGAAAATATAAAGTACTTGTAAAGCATTTTAATTAAAAACATTTTATTATTTTACTATAAATTGTTTTACTTTATCTTAATCATAACCTTAAGCATTTTAAAGCAATGAATAAAATTGATAATGTAGCTGTTTTTCTTTTACTGAGTAATATTTTAAAGAAGCCATCATGGTTAAAAAAATTAAAGTTGCAACAAAAAACGAAATTTTTTTTTTTGAACAACATTTCAATAGAAATTATGGACAAGATATTACACACTTTTTATTATATGCACAAGTTACAGGAAATAAATAAATTTATAAAGTATCATAAACAAGTCTTCATACAGATACAGATTACTTTTGAAGATAGATCCTTTGAAAGACACAACAATCCAACAAATGCTAACCTTAAATAAAAATTCCTTTAGAAGGCATTTACTTTATTAACATGATTTACAAGTGGGATGTAATTTTCTGCTGAACTTGAATGCCATTCTTTAATTCAAAATAAAAATTCCTTTATAAAGTATTTACTATCACAAGGAATTTCATTTTTTACTTTACTTGAAAGTTTTTTTTCTAATTCAATAAAACCTTTTAAAATACCAATGATTTTTAGATATTTGTAATTTTATGGTACTTGACATAAAATACTAACTGCATTTTCCCTTCCTCCATTTGATGAATATTATATAGAGTGAGAGATTTTATTTCATCTATTTTAATTTTTAAGTATTTTATATGTAAAATTTGAATTTTTATAGAATAAAATGATTTATTTGTAATGAGAACATTTTAATTCATATATTCTATTTATAAAAAAAACTATAATAATTTGAAATTTTTTTATCAGAAGACACTAACAATCCTTAATCTGAAATAAGTTAAAGCTAAAATAGCAACACAGTTTCTTTGAATTTCTGAAACAGTAAGATTTCAAATAGAACTATATATAAATTAAAATGTTTTAATAGGCAAAAATATATTTATAATTTTTTAATGATACATCATAAAGTCTGGTACAAATAAATACCTGGCTAACATAAGTTCTGAAGGACTAATACAGTCTTTGAATCGAGGAGTTTTTTTCGGTAATGCTGGAGTCAAAATAAAATCAAACTTGGGAGTAGCAATATTTACTGAAGAATTGTCTGATTCATCACCTAACTGTAAAATTTTTTAATGAAAATAGTAAAATAATACATTTTAATTTGCTTGAAGAATGATAAAATACATAATAAAGAAAATTGTTTTTAAAAGCTAACAAAATAATATAAACAAAACATAATAAAAAAGAAACAACTGCATGGTAACATTTAATTATATTAATATTTTGTGTATAGTTTCGATTTCACAGAATTTCAAACAATTACATAAAATGATTTTAATACAGTAGAGCAAAAGTGAAATAATTAATAAAGAACTTTATATAATGAAATCTTAAAAATTAAATTCATTTTTTTGCTAATTTACATTGTGTTGTAATACATATTTGTTCTACAAATAAACATATTTTCCATTATATGGCATGTATTCTATATCAAGTATTTATTAACAAAAAATGCATTAATCTGCAATGTACAAGTGAGTTTCTAAATACCTATTATGCACATTTTTAATGACCTTTCAGATTCTCTTAAAATGTATTATCTCATTCTTATTATATAGATTTTTATCAACTTTTAACACTCTTAGTTCAGCTAGCTATAAGCTTATTTTTACTGTGCTAAAGAAATATAAAATATTCAAAGGAAAGATTTCAAAAGGGGGGGGGGGTATAATTTAAAAAAAAAATAGTTCTAAAATCATTTGGACAATTAAAGAAAAGTGTTCTGTTTGTAAATATTCTTCACTTAACACCCGTGAGTAATAAGTTGCCATAATATAAACAAAAACAATTTTCAGTTACATAAAAACTTCTCAATATTACTTTTATATTAGTTTATGGAAGTATTGTTAAGTAAAAAAATAAAAACAGTAAAACTACACTTAAATTTTAAGAAACAGAAAATGACGTTTTTAAAATTCTTCCTTAATGTATAATTCAGTTTACTTTAACATTAATATGAATAATAAAGGCACATTAATCTAATGATTTGAAAAAAAATACATCAAAAGGCATCAATCTATTTCATACATTAATTTATACATATATCAGACCAGTAGCCAGCAACCAATACACCATTCACATTTTACAATTAATTCAATCGCAAACTGAGTGCATAATGCCCTTCTCCTTAACTGTTAAGACTTTTAATACAACTAAAAAAACTATTAAAATATTTCACATTCCATTACAACAATTAATGATGACTGCAAGTTTAAAATATATCTTGTCTTTTGATTTTATAATTATAAAATGTTAACATAATCTGGATCAATAAAACCATTTAATATATACACACAAAGGACATTTTTGAAGCAATTTTTGTCATTTTTTTTCACACAAAAACAAAATTTATAAGAAAAAATACACCATGGGATCAAACACTATACACCATGCACTATTTTTTAACAGTCACCATCGACATAGAGATTTTAGTTGTAGAGCAAGCAATGAGATTGAAGAAACCACACACAATGACGAAAATCTGTGCCCTGCCATGCAAGCAATTATTGTACAGTCTGCAATGTTTTCATTTATGTGGATATGGAGATATACCCACTTCAACCTTTATTCTACATACTCTGCCTTCCTTTACTGAACCAATACCAGCAACCAACCATTTGATGAGACATGACCTCTTCACCATACAGTCTGTAGGCATTCATAGATGACAGCTGTACTAGTCCCATGCCTCATTTTTTACCACATAACAGAACACACTTAGATTAGCAACCATGGTGTCATATGTACAGCAGCTGATGATATATACAGAGCACTTGACTTTATTAGGCTTTGAACCCTTATAGTAAGTGATATGTACTCAAATCATTTTAGGCATGCCAGTCTGTTATGCTCTCTTTTTCAGCACTCTGTACATGCATCACTCCTTTCAATTTGATGCTCCTTCCAACACTGAACCATCAACAAATGTGGTTTATGTGATTGCTTGTTTCACCTGATGTACCATATTCTCTTTCAAAAAGTGATAAAACTTACTTTAAAAATGTCCCTCCCACATAAGTGACTTTGAATGCCCATGTTCTATAGTAAATATAACGCAAAACTAAGTCATTCCAAAACAACATGAAAAGAAGAGGAATTTTCAAAGAAATTATTCATTACTTCCAAAAGCTAATTCATAGATAAATATGTACAAATATTAAGAAAAACTAGAAAAAGTAACAAGGAATAAAAAATTTATAAATTATGAGAATATATATAATCTTTTTAGTTTATTAGAAACTTATAAAAATCTGAATCATATTCATGATATAAAAAGTTAATAACGTACATATTTTAAAAGTTTATAAGGTTTTCTCAATTATATTAAAAAAATTTTACTTATTGGAAAAAATAAAGAATGAGTACGATATTTCTGAATAAAAAAATTGAGATAATTGTATAACAATAAATACAAAAAATATAAAATCATAAATGAATTTTATACATAATAAACCTAAAATTTTGGATGGTCTGACATTTTTTTTATGAACAAGGCCACTAAACCTTTCAGGTGGCATGAGTGCCATAAGTTGGCAACCTATATCTGAAACTAAATTTTTCTTAATAAACTATAAAAAAAATTACATACCTGAAATGTCTTCAAAGGGCCAAATTTATTTGATTCAAAAATATCATCTTCATAACCAACATTCTTTTCATTAAGAACATTAATCATCATTCTTTGATGTTTCAGTGTTCCTTTTGATGGAATTTTTGTTTTTAAAGCTGTAAAAATAAACCTCATTACATTAAATATAGTTATATCAACTCTAAAGACATCATTAAATTTTACAACATAAAATTAATCAAACTACAGATTCTTTTAATTGAATCTTTACAAATCATAAGAGATTCCTTAAAGAATTTTAAAAATACTTTTAAAAATGAAATAACCTGAAACAAAAATCCAATGCATCACTTTGAAACCTTTTATATCAGGCAGTAATTGTATGTATGTGTGTATATATTTGCTATAAATTTAATTTTTAAAACATAAGGGACATTTTTCTTTGCACTACATTCAGAATATATTGAAATTTTTCAATTAACACTCATTACAAATAAGTATTACTTTACTTTGAGAAAAACAAATTATTCTGATTCATTTAAAATGCTTGAGACAAAATCAAAACGTAATTTTTTTTTTTAAGAAAAAGTTACAATTTGCTCAAATGAAAGAAAAAAAAATATTTAAACAAAAAAAAAAAAAAACTTTCTTTGAAAATAAATATTAGCCCCCCCCCCCATCTTCAGTTATTCTGTTTAGAAAGCCATTTTAAGTGTATGTTATGAATATATATATATACACAATCACACTTAACACATGGCTTATATATATCTACAATACACTTTCATTTAAACTGGTACAAAAATTTAAAATTTTATAGAATATTAGTAAACACATAATATACTTTTGAAGGAAATTTAACCCTTTATGTGCCGCCAAAGTATATATCCGTTTTGCTCAACCCATGCATTATCTGCCCTGGTCGAATACATCCCTCCTTCGGAACGAATCATGTAACTTTGAATTGGCAGTTAAAGGGTTAAATAATAGTTTTAAAATATAAGCAATGTGAAAATATTTTTTTAGAATGTACTAACCATCAGGTGTAGATTTTTCCTTGGAATAACTATGTACTTTTCTTTTTTTCACTACTACTTTTTTCACAAATCGATTAGTAACTGGCAAGGAACGAATTTTCTGCCTACGGAAATATGGTGTCATTACAGATGAGGTGCCTAAGGTGGTCAATGAATCAATGGGCCATTTTGGTGTCGAAATATCTGGTATTTTAGAAAACCTGCTTTTACTACTAGATGCTACATTTTTTATAAAAGGAGTGGAATGAGTAGACATCAGTTTTTCTAATGGTTTTGTTTTGTGGATTTCAAGTGATTTTACTCTTCTTTTCTTATGAGAAGATAATGAATTTTCATCCCTTTTAATTTTCCTTTTTCTTCTAGTTTGTTTAGGGGAAGAGCTACTTGACAAAGAATCCTTGCTTTGAATGTTTTCAACTGAAGCATTAATTCCATCATTTTTTTTTCTGGCGAAATTGGCTACGATTTGTTTGGTTTTCAGACTGTTAGTTGAGCTTCCTCTTAGCTTTTTATTGGAAGTTTTATCTTTATTTGTACTGCCATATCTAACAGATGTAAGTTTAGTCTTTCTTTGAGTACTGTTTTGTTTTGCATTAGATTCATAAGTTAAGCTGTTTTTTTTACATTCAATATTTTTTACAGACATGCTTGTTTTTGTATTGCTTTTTGACCCATCAGCCTGATAGGCTTTCACTGGTTTTAACTTCATTTCATTAGCTCCACTTTGTCTTTTATTATAAAAGGGTGAATTTTCATCATTAGACATATTTGTTGTTCTGCTGCTTTTTTTCAGTGAATCATCAGTTAAAGTATCCACTTTAAGAGTGTTTATTACTGGTTCCTGGACAACTTTGATTGAGGACAAACTTTTTCTTCCACTTTTTCTGGATGTAGAGCTTCTGGAGGAATCCTTTAAGTCAAGTTTGCAGCCTAGCAATAGTTGAAAGAAAAATACACAATTTTCAGATAACATATAAAGGAATTTTAAAACAAAAGAAAATAAAACTGCTAAAGTTACAGTACTTAAGATATTTTTTTATTAATTACCTTAGAACATATCAAGTAGTTTCATGTGCAGAATGTAAATGAGAGCATCTACAGTTAAATTTCAAAAATATCACTAATTTTAATATATATTTTCATTTGAAATTGAATTTTTTTTTAAAGTTTCCATAGGTACCATTATAAGTTATTTTCTTTAACAATAGAAACTAAAGAAAAAGTAAGTTAAATTTAAAAATAGAGGAAGTGAACAAAAAATAATAAGAAAAAGAATTTATAATTCATGTATCAGTTATCTATCAACAAATATTAAATTTATCAGTTTCAATTTAAGTAATTTAATCATGAACAACCACATAATTTAAGAAATCGATATACAGCAGTAGCCAAAATTGTGGAAACCTTTTTGAAAAATCTATTTTTGATGGGATCATATCTAATATTTTTTGGAGTATTGCCATAAAATTATGTGTCATGGAAAAGATAATTTAATTTAAAATACAATGCAATAAAGCTTGTTTCATTATCTGTACTCTTCCAAAAGATACAGCCAAATAAACAAAATAAAAAATAACTTGCATAACAACTATGATGTAAATATCCTTAATTTGAATATAGCCAGCAAGATATCTTGTTTTGATAATGAATCAGATTACAGTAGGATTTCACACTTAAATGTTCTCTTTTGAACAATAAATGATATTAAGAATTTCAAGTAAATTGATTTTCACTGTGTTTTTTCATTTAATGAGCTTGTAAAAACATAATAAAATTATAGCAATAATGCAAGGAGTTGACTGGACATCCAAAAGGGGATGTAAAATAACGACATTTGAGCATTGCCACAATTAAAAAGAAACAAAAAGAGAGATTGATAAAGATATAACCAAAGGTGGAATTTCAAAATTTTTGAAGAAATATAATGACATTCAATCACAAAATAAAAGTGGTAAAGAGAGAAAAGATGGTACTTTTTCTATTTCGTGAGGGGGGGGGGTAATTTTTTTCTTCTAGCCAAATTAAACACCAAAAATAAAATAAAATATGTGTTTTAAAGTTGTCTTTCTGTGCATGCACCATAAGCACTCAAACCCATGAATTGTGTGCTAGGTTAAAATAAATTTTTGTGGCATTTGGCGATTTTTTCTTTTGCATTTTTACACTTCCTTTCCCTGAAGTGGAAAAGTACCAAAAAGATTTACAACATCAAAAGATGATGGGAGAATCAAAGATTAAGCTCACATGATAGAAGAAACCCATCTGGGAATATACAAGAAATGGTGCAATGAAATATAAAGGTTAGCATAAGGACTGTTTGAAGTAGACTGGAGGAATTTGGTCTGAATGCTAGGGTTCCAAGAAAAAAGTCAATGTTATCTCTCAAGCAAAGGTAAAAAAATTTTAACTGGGCTCAAGCCCATGTTAATTGGATAACAGAACAATAGGAATAGTGTTATTTGGAATGTGAGACCAGAATCTGGTAGTGAAAGCCTAAAATATGTATGCAATATAAAAATAGATACTTATATTTGTAACCTTTAAAGTAAAACTTGCATGATACAAAATGAATGCAAATTTCGTCATCCTTTCCCCTCCAGACACTAAATATTCCCTATAGATTTAGAACCGCCTATGTCTAGGAGCACAGAACCCAGTAGGGTCCTGGAAAATCTCATAAATCATGGCTTTTAGGGAATTTCCCTGTTCGCTATCTCTCTCGTTTGACTTTCCCTATTCAAATAGCGTCGTCTCCCTAAGTCGGGGTTCTTTTGCCTGTTAAAAAGCATTGTAACACGCTTTATCAGCGTTCTCCCTATAAAGGAGAGAGAAACCCTGTACTTTCAATAAAGACTTTGAATTCTATAGTTGTCATTACTGGGTCATTGAAGTATTACATGTATGACGAAAAATAAGTGAAGATATGCATCCTGAATGCATTATACATACAGTGAAACACCCAGTTATTTTCATGTTATGGAGCAGCATTACATCAAAAGATGTAAGCAGAATATGTGTGAAAAATGGAAATATAAATGCCTCAAAATAGGAAATACTTGAGCTCAAACTGAAGCCTTCCACACATAATCTTTTCCAAAAGAATCCAGAATTTATATTTCAATTGGGTTCAGCATCATGCCCTATGGATACTGTCTGCAAAAAGTGGTTTTCAGGATAATCATATTTCTCTACAAGAATCTGCTGGAAACAAACCAAGATCTTGACTGATAGAAATTCTATGGAGGTGACTAAGGAAAAGTGTGAATGAAAAACGACCCAACCATAAAACCCAATTACTAGAAGCAAAAATTAAATCTTGATTTCACATTATAACAGCTGATGAATATAAAATATTAGTTCACTCCATGGAAAGATGCTGTAAGCCCATAATTGAGCAAAAAATTACCTAACAAAGTATTAACTGGCATTGTCTGATTGTTTGTATTTCATTTTTGGTATGTATTTGCTATAGCAAAGTAGAGCTACATATGTATGCTCTACTTTGCTATGCAAAGTATTTTTTAATACTCCTCATAGTAAAATTTCCTTCATAAAAGTTTCTCTTAATACCTTAATCCAAAATATATATTTTTTAAAAAGGTTTCTGTAATTTATATGTATATATATAAGCTTACTATTAGGGATTGCAATATCGAACAAAAAGTTCAATACCGGTATTCGGTATTTCTTAGAACGTAATACCGGGATAATGGTTTTAATACCAGTATTAGAAATTTTAGAAAAAGAAAGAAAACACATGTGTGTTTCTTTGTTTTACTTGCCAGTTTTATTAGAAAGTGGAAATATTACAAGAAATAATTTGTAACTCAAATTATAACAGTATATAAAGAATCACAAAAAAAGGCAAATATCGTTATTTAGTCTGTGGTACTATTACAAATTTTAGAAATTTTCCTAATGTTTTAAAAAACATAATGTGCCAATTGTTCTGTCATTAAGCCTGGAACATAATTCTCGCAAAAATTACTGACTGTCGAAAATGCTCTTTCGGCATCTACGCTAGTTGGTGGTACTATTAGCATTGTGCGATATACTTTTTCCAAGTATTTTCCTCTAAATCCCTCATATTCAAATAAATCGATTTCTCATTGGATAATTTTGGATAAATCTGATTTCTGTACTGTATGTTGACTGTTGAATTTTTTTTTGATTATCGATAATTCTAATTTTTGTTCAAGAGACAAATCCTTTTCACTATTGACATTAGTACCGTCGTCGATAATTGTACCGAATTCATCTGAATGTGAATTGGTTTGTGGGTAAAGAATTTTATTAAAATTTACTATAAACTTGATCAAATTTGATTTGGTTAGTCTTCTTAGAAAAATTTTTAAACTGTACCATCATATTCTTTTTATCAAATAAATAATGAAACCAAACCAAAGTATTATCACCAAAGTATTTTTTTATGTTCTTTAAAGTTATTCTTATTCATTAATATGGGTTATTATTTTTGAGTATATATATATAATGAATCTGAAAAACATTTTTAACCCTAAAGTAAGATACAATCTGAATAACAAACTCCCCAATTTAGAAAATATCAAAATATTACGCATTATCTTCGCAAGTACAATGTTGGTTTCTCAGATACAAAAATTATACTACGAATCCTGTGCCAAGTGCTGTATTGCTCTGAGCTATAATACGACAGTTTTGGCCTTGGATGACTCAGATATTTTATAACTTCTCTTGATTGTACGATGTAACTTTGTATTCACAGTCTAATTAATTTCGTCCGTTAGGGAGCCATTTTAGTAATAGGTGTTGTTGGATGAAGGAAGGAAGATGAACTTGGATATATTATTCCTCTTTCAACGAGAACTTAGTTAAGAGTAGTGTATTTAGTTCTTTTTGTAAGAGAAATAATTTATTTCTATATTTTGAAGTTCAGATTAATAGTCTTTTATCCTGTTGTATCTGGCAATGAAAATATCAGATGGATTTAATAAGTTGCCTTAGAACTGTAGAACCAGCTAGGAAAAATAAAAATAAGAACAACCAATGAGCGGAATAAAAACGTTTAATATCTTCACCTTCTGAAATGGACATATAATTATTTCATTTCTATATGTTTTAATCATGGTGCAATACTTAACACTATAACATAAACACAAAGACGGAAAACATTTTGCTATGTTGGCAATCCCTGAACCATATGAGAAACAATTTTAAAAATTTCGAGAAAATACCGAAAAACCGGTATTTAAACTTTTGAATACTGGTATTTCGAAACTGTAAAAATGACTCAAAATATCGGCATTTGATATCAGGGTATTGCAATCCTTACTACATATACAGAATTAGCCTGGACTGTTCTGGCCAGTATGGTATAATGCCCTGGGTAACAAAAACATCCACTCTTTACAAATTTAATGACTGACAAGAATTTTTTGAAAAATTTTTAGACCTAAATGTTTGGCATTACATTTTTAAGTATTCTCTTACATCTCAATCTTTCAGCTTAAACTTGAACCAAGTACTGACATCGATTTTGACGAAGATATGGCTACCGGTCTTGCAACAACTTTTTTACTCTGTCATTTTGCAACACAACAAGGAAAATGTGTTTACGTTATTTTTGTGTTTGAAATAACTCCAACAATATTGAAGATCATGTGAAAATAGCTAAACACAGGAGAGATATTAATGTTCCTATTTCAGCAAGCACAAGAATAACAATGATTTGGAGTGTGTTGCTAAGGAAGTTACATTTTCATACCCCAATATTAAACACCAATTCAGTTTCAAAACACATAGGATTGTACATCTAAATGTTAAAAAGATATATGACCCTAAAATTTCATCTACTAGAATCAAAACCAAGTTTATCATTCACATTTTTTTTAGCCGTTAATATTTGATAAGGTGTTTTGTTCTTTGGAAAACATTAATTATGTAATTATCAAGAAATAGATAGTTCAAACAGAATTGAAGTAAAGCTTGTTCCAAATGTTGTAAGATATTTCAGTATGGAAGTGGGAATTTATGTTAAACTTTTAAATTTCAAAGAAGCCTCAGGTGAAGTTGCTTAATTTTCGACTCAGTATCTTTTGCAGTGAGTGAAAAAATATAAACTAGAAACAATTCTAGGAAAATCTCTTACAAACAAACCTTCAAAGTCAATTGTTGCTGAAATTGACCCTTATCCCCCCCCAATAAACGGTTTAAAAAAACCAGTCGAGATAGTTATTCCCTATTAGTTGGCAACCTGGCACCCAATCAGAAAGCTGTGCTATGATAAAAAAAAACTTTTTTCCCATTATCTATTATTTAGTGTTAAATCCCATTTGCTATAAAACTAGCTTGTTATACAAAACTGTTTTCCCTAATGTTTATTTTTTTACTATTTAAAAAAAACCCATTTTAGTCCAAAAATATAATTTTTTGTTTGTAAATTTAAAAATGTCTTATAAGATAATATACATACCTTTTGATTTTTTTCTCATTTTACCACACGGTACTATTTTACTTGTAACTTTAATTTCAATATCCAAGTTGTCTAATTTTCTTTTGGAAGGCTTAAGATTTAATTTTGGTGTTGAACCTTTCATTGAATTTCTTAATGTGGAAGGTCTTGAAGCTGGAGTAGTAAGAATATCATCAGTAGAAATTTCCTTGGAATGTTTTCGTGATGGTCTTTCAATGTTTTCTTTTCCTTTAAACAGATTTCTGGAGCTTTTACGCTGATGGCTTTTTTGTTGAATCTTTATATCTTCACCTTCTAACACACTTCTAACTTTCGTATTAGAAAGGAAGGAATCATCATCAGATTTTGATACTTTAGTGATTTCATTGCCTTTCTTATTCTGTTTATATTTAGAAACAGGAGATGAAAAAGGCAATTCCAGTTTTTCTAGTCTTTGTTGTTTAGGAACAGAAATTTTAATAGATTTTCTTCTCAAGTGTCTCTGAGAGCAATGCTTTTCCTGAAGTGGCTTCTGAGTTGCACAAGAGCTGGAACGTGTTTTGCGTCCTAAACCACTAGTTGAAGCGGAAGATGAAGACATTTCCTGATTCACTAGATTTTGTTGTTTTGGTTCAACAGAAATTCTAGTAGGATTTCGCTTTCCTAAGTGTTTCTGAGAGCAACGCTTCTTTTGAAATGGCGTATAAACAGTAGGAGTCAAAAATGAAGAATTGGAACGAGTTACACGTACAAAATCACTTATTCGACTCCTTAATGCATACCCATTACTCAGATCTTTTTCTATTAATGAAAGGTTACTAATTGATTTATATTGCACTGATTTTCTTTGGTGAACTTTGTTTTTGCTATTAGCTGAATCTGTAAGGCTCTTTTGATCAAGAAGTTTACTTTGATGTCCAGCTTTAACAGGAAAATTGAAATCAATTTTACAAAGACTATAATTAATTTGTGTCCTTTTCACAGAGCTGATTGGCTTTTCTTCTTTTTGACTTTTTTCAATTTTATAATTCTTTAAACTTTTTTTACAAATCACTTCTGATTTCAATATAGTTTGTTTTAAGTTTTTGGGATATTCTTTGGCTTTTCTTTTTTTGATAACTGCTACTTTTTTACTTGTTTTCATCAAAGAATTGGAAAATGATTGTCTTGTATTCTTTAAAAACTTGATTTTCTCTTTGGGTTCCTCTCTTGCTGCTAAATGACAAATTTTCTTGCAATTTCTTCTGAAAGATCTGAGATCCTGTACAGGCCCTAAAAATATGTATATATATATATATAATACATATACTATATTCTGGCATGTAAGGTCTATAATTTCATACTAGATTTTTTTAAAATAAATTTTTGATATAATCTCTGCATAATACACATTTTTTTCTTTATGAAAAAACTTAAAATCTACATGTGCAACACTCTTATCATTTGAAGTAATTCACTTGAAAAATTTTCCCTGCTTTCAAACATTGATATACTGAATTGATAAGTGAAAAAGAGAACAATATATATGGGGCAAAATGCTCAATAGAGTAGCAAATAATACTGTAAACAAGGTGGGTTGTATTCAATACAGATGTGCTCAAAAATGTAATTCTAGATTGGGGTTGGCAACCTCGTAGTCGTGGTGTGCCAAATAAATCTACCAATATAATTCAAGATGCCACACAATAGGAAATATTTGAAACAATTAAGTCCTTTTGACAAAGCATGCAGAGTTAGTGAAAAATATCAAAAAGATTTAAAGTTTTATAATATTGATAATGCATAATTTAAAAATATTTATTAATATAAAAATAAGCATAACATTTAATTTTTCTTTCAACATAAATAAAAAAATTAAAATTTTTGATAAAAATTTATTTTTTTAAAAATAAGAAATAAACAACATAAAACATAGTGTTCCTTAAACATAGTTAAATAAAAAATTAAAATTTTAATCCAAATCTCACCCTTACACGATTACTTAATATTGCAATATCAGGAGGGTAATTTATGACTTTCACACAATTTGATACAATTCTGAATGTTAAATTGTTAAAGAAAATCTTTTTGGCAAGAAATATTTTTTAGATTAGATATTTTTGCCCAGACTGTTATGATGGACTCTTGTCTTTTGCCTTGCTTAAAGATATGTCACACTAAAGTAATCGTACTTTTTATGTTTATAACTGTGAATGTACCTTGCCTGCTAGGCAGTAACATACGGAAAAAAGACAACTTACAGAGAAAAAATACTATTATTTTCATTAAAGTTAAGTTATCCTAAATGTTTAAAAGTATTAGAAATGCTTATTTTAAAAACACTTTACTGAACTTACAAATTATCCCACCAAGCCAACTCACCAAGGCGATAACAATTTTATACAAGTTGATGGTGCTTAATTGGCAATCATGTGTTGCTATGCCAAGCTTGAATACTAAAACGCAAATCTGAGGTTTACCAAATTCTTAAATAATATAAAAGAAAAATATAATAAAAAAGTTATTCTCTTTCTTTTAGTGATTATTTATTTATAATTATTATTTTTTGTAAAGTATTTTTTGACTATCTGCTCCATATTCCAGTAAACGTTAATCAACTTTTAGAATTTATGCAGTTTTATTCAAAGTTGCCCCAATATGGTGTGATAGTACATTAGTACCCATTTTCCTATTTAAAATTGCAAAATTAATAAAAATAATAAAATAAAACTGACATTTTTTTTTAATTCTTGAAAAAATGAAACTGGGAACTGGTTACAGATACACAATACGCTACAAATTTCAAATATACCTTTTTTTGTATTTTCTTGTGGACCATATCATTGGGGAGCTCTGGCCACCAAATTTCAGATCAGATAATGAATTAGTTTTAAGATACCTGAAGTTTTCTAAGCTGAAACAAATTCAATATACAAACTTTTTTCAAAAATCGCCAAATTTTTATTTCGGCGACAGCAGTCGTCAAGGGAAGCACAGGGTTGCATTCCCACTTCCCCCTGACTAAACAGTTTTGCAAAGTTCCCATCTTCGATCTAAGTTTGCCTCTCACCTCCCACCCCGCCACCTCTGTACGAAAATGAATGGTGGGGGATTCTTTCTAACTTTAGTAGAAGCATAAAAATGAAACATGTAATATTTTTTCCTACATAATATTAAACTAAAAAAGTAGTGAAAGGACAAATTTTTATAGAACTAAATGCAAATAGTTAATGATTATTTTAGCAATACTGCATTGAATTTAAGAATAAAAATCTATTTTTGTAAGTGATTCAGAATAGTAATGAACAAATTGTTCTATTTATCATCATTAAGCCTAGAAGAGAAACATTAAAATTTAACATATTAAAGCAAATTAACATTAAAATCAAAGTAAGATAATAAGAAAACTTATTTATATAAGCCTAGAAGAGAAACATATTAATATTAAACATATTAAAGCAAATTAACAATAAAATTAAAGTCATAAATTAAATATAAGGAGAATTTTTCTTGCTTACATTGAATAAAATAAATATAAATAGAATTAATTTACTTTGCAGCTATAAAAAAACTGTCACACAACGACCAAAGTCATCACTTGTCAGCAAGATAGATAGTGATAAAAAATCTTGATCAAATTCCCCTTTTAAAGAATTTGACCTAAACCCCTCTCAGCCCAGTCGATGTCCCTAACAATTTCTTAAAACTTATTGAAACAACTCACTCCCTTCTGTTTGCATGATTTTCTAAACATATATACAGCAACAAATGAAATTTTAAATCAATTTTTCTATTGTAGGTAGGGAGCGAATCTGTAACATGCTTCCAAGTGCCTTCTATGGTATTTGTGTGGCAATTTGTAACTGGATTTACAAAATGAAGGCTATGATTTAATGTCAAATGATCAAACCCTTCTTGTCCTAAATTTTCAAATGCCTTCCATTTGTTGGAAAAATCATAGTTCCGGGCTTTATCCATTCCTTTATAGTGTTGACTAGAATCTCACAAGATCTGTTGTGTACTGCTTCCCCACTGAATTCGATTTGTCAACTTCTGCATAATAATTTCAATGACAAATTGCCCCCAATCTGCAACTGTACCAGAAGGTAAAAAAATAGAAATATGCTTTGGTCTGTTTTGTTCTGGTTCCCATGATCAAATGATAAGTGAGGTGAAAAACTCATTTAATTTTAATTTGCTGCAACTGAACCACAAGCCAAGATGTATGGTTTTAGTTGAACCACATACCTTGTTATTCCTGGAATTTCTGCAAATCTATGATTAACCATCTAAAATAGAATTTTTCTTCCCAAACTTCATCAGAACATTGCAATTGCAGTAAAAAAATTCTAATTTAATCATATGAGTTTATCTTGCAAAATCTAAAAATAGTTTCTTATCCCTACATATTTCATAAACAAAACCAAGATTAAATGCCCCCCCCCCAAATGTGGCCCTTTTGCTAGAAAAATAAAACAAACTGTTTCTGACAGAACATTCTTATACTTGGGATAAACACTGCAAATAGTCCCATGGTTAGAGGGAACAGGCTACAATATTTAAAGGTATATAAAATAATAAGGTTTTTTTTTAAATTTAAAACCTAACTAAAAATTAATTAAATAATATAGATAAGGCATATTAATAATAAAAGAATATGTAACCTAATAATGACAGAATTAAGTCAACCTAAGCAATAATTAAATAATTTTTCAGTAATTAAAAAAACATTAATAAGTAAGTAATATGAATAAGAAATAAGGTAAAAATAATAATAAAAAAATTGAAATACAACTTAATAATGAAAGAATATTCAACCTAATCAATAATAAAAAGTAAACTTTAATAAATATTAAATTATTATTAATGAATAAATATTAAATAAATATTCTTTGTAAATATTAAGAAATAAGGCAGTGCATTCTTGTCCGGAAATTTCTGCCTGAACAGTTGAAAATCCAAGATGAAAAGAAGAATGTCTTAAAGAGAATCCCCTAGACCCCCCCATAAAACAAAATTTATGCTCCGATTGGAAAATTCGCCATAAAACAAAACCCCACGGAACCCGACCAGAAAATAGGGGAATCAGGGTAGACAGAATCTGGCGCAGAATCACCCGAAAAAGGCGCCAAAAAAAGTCCGTATATTGAACTTATGCCAAATGCTTTGTGTTTCAAAACTTTAGGGAAAATATTTTGTTAAGATTAGGCTGAATATTTGGTTGCCATAACAAATACTATCAATATTATGCAAAAATATATTTTGAAATTAAAAAATGTTTTTATTCACAATAAATTAAAGTAATGTTATGATTTTGAACATATTATAAAAGTATATTAGAAAATTGGAGCTTTACAGGCATTAAGGTTTTTGTTTTATGCCTTTACAAAGTTTAATAGGTAATGTAGAAGATGATGTAGGTGTAATAGATGTAGATATTCTCTAATCCCTAAGGCTTTTTTCTGTTCAAGATAGTCTTGAAATTCTTTGTAGATACTCCCAAATGTATGTTCTATAAAAATTAGAATGGATTCCCGTTTGAGATCACAGGTTATTTTTATAGGATATGTTTAAGTTAATATTTTAAAAATGTGTTTTTTTTTTCAGGTTTAGCTAGAAAAATAATTATTAAATATCAACAAGGGAACAGATTTTCAAATTTATTAGAACTTTTTTTTGCATTAATCTGTGAAACATAAATCACTTAAAACAACTAAAAAATTTTAAAAATTGAGCATTTTATAAAAATTGGAAAAAGTTCAAAAATTCTAAATTTTTTAAAATTGTAAAATAATGGCTGGTCAAACTGACTTTTTGTTTTCAGAATGAACTAAATATATTTAATCTGAATATTAAACAAATTATTCTTACAGTTATCGACTCCAAATTTTTTTTTGAAAAAGGGTACTGTGTAGCCATAAAAGGATTTTCATTCTTCGGAAAAGTACTTACATATAAGTCACTGCAGCAAAATTGGCATAATGAGAATCACACCTTGATACCAAAGCAACAAAGATTGCAACATATTTTATACAAAAAAAACCTATCATTTTGGTGAAAAGTGGCTCAATTCCTTTGGCACCAATTTGGCAGTGGTGACTCTAATACTGAACTACCCTTGAAAGAAAGGAGTCAAATAATTATTGAATGGTGCATGCAAGAAGGTCCAAGGTTCAATCTATGGGCTGGGAAAGGTTGACTCAGCCTTTCATCCCTTCAGTGGGTAGATAAATGAGTACCAAGCTTGCTCGAGAACTTAACACGGGGGAGGGTCACGTCAAACTGACCACCTGATCGTAACATCTGCTCATGCACCTCAAGGCCTTGTCTACAGAAATGGGCACAGTAGGCCTTGGCCTCATGGGCTGTTGCACCACTGAGTATATAGTGCCACCATCATGAGAAAGAGAAGAAAAAAAAAGATTTTGAAGTCAACATCAACCAAAATCTGAATTTTTTTTTTGTGAATAAAGCACCAGTAAGAATCTTTGTTGTTGCTCTCTTTTGTTGTCATATTGATGATTAATTGGCATAGAATAAATTAGGCTGTGGTGACGTTAATATGTTAACTACTTTCTTCTTTTAAAATGTTTTAAATTTTGCTTTCTTAGAAGGTAAATTGGACAGATCCTAGTTGAACTCACTGATTTGGAAACAAAAATTTATTATCAATTTTTTTCGGATTTTCACACAAAGTTAGCAAATTTTGCATGTAAACTGCATGTTTTGGATTTAACGCAAGTTGGAAAACACAATTTTTCCTTTAGTGCCGTTTTGCAAACGTTTTTGGCAACAAAAGATACTTATGTATTATCGCAACAATGTCAACATTCTAGATAACTCGCTAAGATGGCAACCACGATTTTGCATGTGTCGTATGCACTGAATTGGCAACCATGTGCTTCGATTCATATAATGTCGCTAATATTCTTGTGATGAAATGCAAGTACTCAAAAAGTCTGAGGTTTAACTAGGTCTTTATCAGATACATTTTTCATGGAATTATTCCATAAGTTTTAAAAATTTCAATTTTTGTCCTTTGGACATAAATCAATCTCTTTCGAATGGCATAAACTCCCCTTTTTTTGAGGCTAAATTTTATACATGAATGTGTTCTTAAAAACATAAAATTTTCTAGTTTTATTCCTTTAGACAAAACGCAGTGTTTCTACCAGTTTCCTCCATCTAGACTTTAAAAAACGGATCTTGGCATCATTCCGACACAGTATGAAAAAATCTTCACCAATGGGTGGGCGTGTAATATTAATTTATCCAGACCAGGTCAGAAATCTCAAAAGAATTGTGTCTTTTCGTGCAAACAAATTAAAACGCACCTACTTGAAAGTTAAAAGAATAATTTTCAAACAATTTATGATTCCTATTTGAAGGATTACACCAAGGAAAATTTTGAAACTGTAGCAAATATCATTTTAAAGTCGAAATTTATCAATTCGGTTCGTGTTTGCAGCTTAGAATCTTGATGTAAATGAAAGTAAAATATAATCTTAACGTTATATTGTGATCAATATACATAACAATAAAACTATAACGTATTAGTATTCCAAGACTTACCAAACATTGAAAATTTGATTAAGTGTTAAAAAATGCGAAACCGGGATAAAACTTCTATTGACAATACATTCATTACTTTTATTCTAATCAAAATTAAGTTAACCAACTTTCAGAAATTCAAAAATTTTTGGGAAAAAAATAACAATAATAGGTTTATATTAGTTGCCATTTTCGAAAAACTAATAAATTGAATTCAACACTCACTATGCTTTGCTTAATTTGTATTATTCTGAAAGTTTAATTCGTATAAAAATCCAATAATGGTTGATAGCTGGATGAAATATTTTTCTATCTTTCTGATTGTAATATATATATATTTAATAAAATCTTTTATAGGTTGATTGAACAACAGTTAAAAAAATATATCGAAACCGTAACTGTAAAATTCATATTTGTTTATTTCTTCTGTCAATCGGCTAGCAATACATACATCGCATATATTAGTAGGATTTAAGTAGTATCGGATTTCTGATATGGTACGTAAATTCTGTGTTTTTTTAATTTTTCATTGTAATATTTTTGTTTTATCTCTGAAGAAATTTGTATAGCATACTTTTATTTTAGAAAAAGGAGGAAGGAATATATAATGTTAAAAAATATGTTGAATTGGTTAATTTCAGTAAAGAAATAAGAAACTGATACGATAATTAAACTATTTCTTGAATGAAAAATGATTGAATACTGTTCTTGCTCCTTAATTTTTTCCCCGCTGAAACTAACCAGTTTAATGCATATACATATTGAACTGGTTAATTTCTGTGTTTATATAAATATATACATACTTATTTAAAGTTTGACTAAATATTTTTATGGTCCTTTTTCTGTTTAAAAGCTATTGTTATTCATTACATAGTTTAAATTTTAGTATTCATTTGTTACACTGCCATATATAACGAGATGTGTGTGAATTATTTCTTAAATATATTATTTAAATATACTTATGTACATTACTTAATTTTTTGACAGGTCAGCCCAAAAATAAAAAGAAGATCTATTGTTGATGTTATCAATATTTTCTATCAGAAAACAAAAGACTCATTTTCTTGATGTAATAACAGCTTAAACAAAAATAATATAAAGAAGAAACAGAATATATTTTAAAAACTACTTTTATTATTTATAAGGAATTATTCATTTGTTTTATTTTTCAATGTGACATATTGATAACAATAAAATGTCCTAATGCACAAAACATTTAAGTACTTATGTTTAAAATATTGCAAAAAATCTAGGTTTTAATTTAAATATCTTGTGACAACTTTTTTTATTATAGTTATGTGGTTTACACTTTTAAGAATTACTAATCTAAAGTAAATTTTAAATATTTTAATAAATTTGAATTTTTTTCATATTTTTTTCTGTTTATAAGAAGGAATTTAAAGATTCTAACATTTTTGAGAAAACTGTTCATTATTGCTTTGGGTACTTATGTATTATTGCAATCATATTTGCTATATTATATGGAACAAAGCATATGGTTGCTGTTTCAGCATTATGACACTTGCAAAAATCGGGGTTGCCAACTTGGCAAATTATCTGGAACATTGGCATTTTTGCAATAATGTATAAGTACCTTGCTTTGTTTTTCTGTGAAAATGATATTTTTTTCTAAAAATGTCAATTACCTGGAGGAAAAATTTGTTTTTTCTATTTCCTGATCTCTCTCTCTCTCTCTTTTTGGTCTTGTGTTATATTCTGCTAGTATTCACATTTTTATCAATTCTCTTAACTCTTGTCTTGTGACAATTCATATAATTTATTTATTGTTGCATTTACCAATTTCTGTTTAAAGAACTATTTCAAAATGATAAAACTGAATTGTCTGATGTATTATAATTTAATATATTTTTATGTATATTTTAGTTTTTATTGTTGTTTATTACATACATTAATTTTTTTTCATGTATCAAAATTATTTCCATAAATAAATAATCAACACTCTACAAAATATATTTGATTGCTTTAACAGCATTATTGGAATGCTGGGAATACAGTATCATATTTTTTTGAAGAATAATGTTTCTTTATATTTTTATTACCATTCTTTTCCAAAATGTATATCAGTTCATAAAACTATTCAAAAAAATCAAATTATGTGATCATTTTAAAATTTATTTATTTTTCCTTATTAATAATTAGATGAAACGTTTTCTATAATATTTGTGATTTAAATATTTAAAGAATTGAATTATGTATCATATTTTTTTTTCTTTGTGTTAGATTTGTTTTGTTATGCTGTAAAGAATCCAAAATGGTTACAACTTCACAACTCTGTCGCTTCATTTGTGGTACAGTGATTGGATTTATAGTCACAACTCAGCTTCGTTATATGATGCTACAAAAACCATCTTGCTTATTGTCTCCTAACAAAATTTTCTCACGTAAAAATTTTCCTCCAGAACTTCCTGTTGATGATGTTATCAATATTTCTAATCTATCAGAAAACAAAAGACTCATATTTGTTGGTGTCATGACAGCTCAAAAATATCTGGACACTCGAGCTTTGGCTATCCATAATACTTGGGGGAAAACAGTTCCTGGCAAATTAATATTTTTCTCAAGTTCCAGTTCTAGAACAAATCGTAGTCTTCCTCTGGTACCTCTAAAAAATGTGGATGATTCTTATCCCCCGCAAAAGAAGTCATTCTTAATGTTAAAGTTTATGCATGATCATTTCATTAATGATTTTGAGTGGTTTATGCGAGCAGATGATGATGTGTACATTAGAACAGATTATTTAGAAGGATTTTTAAGATCTATAAATAGCAGCAAGCCCCAGTTTATTGGTCAAGCTGGTGTTGGAAATAAAGCTGAATTTGGTCAGCTTAGCTTACAGGCAGATGAGAATTTTTGTATGGGAGGTCCTGGTATGATTTTAAGTAGGGATACACTTCGTTTACTCATTCCTCATATTCGTTACTGTCTGAAGAATTTATATTCCACTCATGAAGATGTTGAAGTTGGAAGATGTGTAAGGAAGTTTGTGGGAATCCCATGTACTTGGTCATATGAGGTAAGATTCAGTAGCTGTAATCGTAGTGCTTTTTGATTATATAGACCATGAAACTAAACATGCAACGTGCAGAAAATATACCAAATTCTGTTTTATCATTGTGTTTGTACTGAATTTACCTTATTGAAATAATGTTGCTAATGTTTGTATTGCCAACAACTGAAAAAGCAATTGCCAATGCATGGTCCTTATAACCAATAAGTACTGTATATAATTTGTATTGTATAACTTTTTCATTCTAAAATTTACATCTTTTTTATAGTTAAGTAATGTTACGTTACATTTTTAAAAAATCATAATTAAAATTAAGACAATTTGTTTAACAAAGAATTATTCAAAATTTTTATACATTTGTAATTAAAATTTTTAAATCAATTTATGCATGTTTTTTTGTATAATTCCTTAATGGTATTTTTGTTTGTTTTTTTAACCAACTATTAATTTTCTTTTTTTATAAAACAATCCATATTATTTTTCACAATTTCTCATTTTAAAATGCATATACCGTAAAATCGGTCGTATAACGCGCACTTTTAACACAAAAAAAATAATAAGATTTCGGGTGTGCATTATATGCCGGCTTTAAAAATAGAGAGCTTTAAAAATACAGAAGACAATGAAAAAATTATACTTCTACATAGATCGAAATACTGCTTATTTAAAAGAAATGACAGACCTTATGAACTTAGAGTTGCATTCTAGAAGTATATTATTTTTTCAAAAGCTTAGGTTAATACTTCGAATGAATGACTCGAAAGCATATAAGCATAGCATATGTGCATTTCAGGTTTCTTCGTAAAAAAAGGGGTGCTCGTTGTACGGCAAAAATACCTAAAAATTAAAAAAATGCAGCTTGAAAGTATAGGTGCGCGTTATACGGCGGGTTTTACAGTATAAGGGCTGCCCAAAGGAAAAATGGACAAGAAAAATAAAGAGAACACCTTTATTGTAAATCAAAAGAAATCACCGTAGACGTTGTAACACGTACTCTCGTTTTTGCAGGAAGTCTATGCCTTTACTTCAGAAAAATCGTAGTTAATTCTTGAGGAACCTGCACAGCTACCTTCACTTCATCGTTCGAATTTAAATGTAATGCTCTCTTAAGGGAAAAAAAGTAAAGGAGTCTTAAGGGTGGTAAATACGGAAAGAATGGTGGGTGTTCAAACACTTTCCATCTGAGATTTTTGAAGATCATCTGGGTTTCTTGGGAGACGTAAGAGAGGGGATTGCCATGGAGATCTGATATTGTTTGCTTCTCCTTTGGAAAACTTTTACCAGCCTTTTCGACCTAAGCATTACACGCCATAGACTGCCTCAGTGCTGGTTTATCCATGAGCCCTTGGGGCGGGGGCCCGGAAGGGCTCAAATAAGCTGGACTTAACCGGATCCAAAAGCCCCTCCTTTGATCTGTCTGTGCCAAGTGGGCCCGTAGATCTTCTGCGCCCAGGGGCCAAAATAAATTTAAAACGGCTCTGGACTACCTCCATTCGCCGATAGATATCTGCAATAAGCTCACCTTATGCAATCAGAAACCGTAAGATTTTGCATTGTTTTCAGTTTAGACGCATCCATGTATAGCACGACAACTTTCGATCAATTTCCTGCACCGCAAACAGGTTTCACTATTGAACACTGGATGTGGTATACACCTCCAACCACCCTTTATATCCCTCTGAAGGTGCTGAGTCATTTTGACGCAATTACCCGTATTTTGGGGTAAATTTATTTTTTCATTTGGGTAATCCTTATTTATCATATATATCATCGTTTTAATAACAATTTAAAATTCAAATGTGGCTCCTGAGGTTATGAAACTCTATTTTGTTTACGAATAGGTTTTAAATAAATTAAAGATGTTTAAAAATTGCTGGGCAGTTTTTTTCGGTACTTTGCCGTTTCGCCGGCTCAAATATCACTAAGTTGACGTTATTGGTGACAACACAAAATATACACATAAAAAATATCAATAGATATTGGTTCTCATAGGTTTTTCATCCATTTTTTATGTATTATGAAAAAAACTTTGATGATAAGAAAAAAAGACCATGCCTTGTTTTGAAAATGTGATGGTAAAAGGTTACCAGCAAGAATAATCCGTTTGACATCGGTTGTATCATTTTTGGCGATTTTATCGCCTGCGCCGGCGAAATGGAAAAGTACCGATTTTTCTTTCAATCTCCTCGGTGAATTTTTCTTTGGTTCTCATTTAAGAAAAATGCAATCGATTTAAAATAAGGATGCACTTTCACAAAACTATGGTTTTTATTAAAATAAAGTTTGACTTGACAACATTTAATGGAATGATGTAATCTCTTTAAAAATATGGTTAGATAATTGCCACGTGTTTTATACTTGTATATTCCATTATTTTTGTATCTTAGAAAAAAAGAGAGTAAACAAAAAAATTTAATGCAATTTTTTTTCAAGTAGCTATTATTTATATGAAATGATTTTAAAAGCATGAAAAAGCAAATCGATAATGAAGTTCAGTAAGAATTTGCAGTAAAATGGAGGAATTAATTTTAAATAGTGAAAATATATTTAAATTTTTTGTTCATCAAAGTAAATAAATGTAATGAGTTATGCAAATTACTATGAAATAAAGTTTTAGGAAAAGTTGTATAATAATATTGAGCAAAAAAATCAGTTAAGTTTTTTCCCCCCCATTATCCGTAGGAAAATATATTGAAAATTAAAATTAAGTATTGTGATAAATTAAATAAATAAGTAAAAAGTTATTAGTTTGCATGAAAAAAGTTTTAACATCTTTATATTAAAGGATTCTAAAGGAAAAAAAGTTATGATCTACAAAAGTTATAAGACTAATACAAAGTGTTGGAAAATTTCAATATTTAATACTAAAATTCAAATACCTTTTATCTCATAAACGATCATATTTTTATTGGGTTCCCATTATATATATAGCATTCTATTAAAATTACAATTATGCAAAATAAGCTTACCAGATTATTTTAGCCTCTCGCTACTTTTATTACAAAGAGTACCGAAATAAGTTTAGAAACACGGTTTAATTACTTCAAAGCATTTCAAACTGAAAATGAGATATTCACTGAAAGAAATAAATGTTTCGGAAGGAATCGGTAGAATAGTAATAATATAAATGAAAATTTGTAAGATATTTTAAAACTTTACAGAGTTACATAGCAAAACAGGTTGTTGAAAACCTGTTAAAATATTTAATTTTCCTGAAACAGTGGACATGTTTTGTTTTGAAAGAGAATTTACTGTATAGTTCATTTATCTTTACTATTTTACGATCTACTATTTATTTGTATATTATCTTTTCTTTTAGATGCAGAGTATTTTCTATCATAGTTTTAGTGGTGAGGAAGTATTTACTGGCCGTTTAAAGACTAAAGAGATACACAGAGCTATAACCCTTCATCCTATTAAGCAGCCAGCCTATTTGTACCGCATTCACAGCTATTTCTACGGTTTACAATCCCAAAATTTGAGATATAATTCCCTGAATCTTTACCGTGAAATTCTGGATATGGAAAATCTTCTGCAGGATGTGAAACCCTTTAGCAATTCAGAGCAACTTCTGCATTTTAATACTTCAATTTTGGGCATGAAGCCTATATTAAATAAATTTAATCCTACCAATACGGATGAAACTTTAACGTGGGATTTCATAAGTAAACATATATATTCAGCTGGAAGTTTAAATCCTAAGAAACGATTAGAATCTTACCAACAATTAGCGGTGAACGATGTTGTAATGGAAATCATGGAAATTATAAACAAGTATTCCAAGCAAAGGGGAAGAGTAATCGATTTTAAGGAAATACTTTACGGTTATGTGCGCGAAAATCCATTATTCGGCGTGGATTATATTTTGGATATGTTGCTGACGTACCGTAAATACAGGGGTAAGAAAATGACTGTTCCTGTTCGTAGACATGCTTATCTTCAAAAAGCTTTTTCTCAGTTGGAATTCAAGGAAGAATATTCTCAAAATAGTCATCCGCCGCCCTTGGATGCATTGCAGACTCATGTTAACATCATTGTTCCATTGTATGGACGCTTAGAAAACTTCAAGCGATTTATAAATAACATCGAAAATGTATATCTACAAGTAGGCGAGAAAATAGGCCTAGCTGTGATATTTTTTGATTCTGACAATGAAGATCCCACTGAAAGCAAAATGGTTTTTGATGACCTTAAAAGGAAATATCCATCTTACGATATTCGTTTGATTGAAACAAAAGGTCAATTTTCTAGAGCCTCGGCTCTTGAAATTGGAGCAAAAGCATTTTCATTAGATTCTTTACTCTTTTTCGTTGATGTGGATATAGTTCTAGATTTAGGGGTAATGGAAAGAATACGATTAAACACAATGCAATCAAAACAAGTTTATTTTCCTATTGTCTTCAGTGAATATGATCCAGAATATATTGAAAATGATTCTGAATTACCATATCTTAGTGAAGAAAGAGGATATTGGCGGCAATTTGGATATGGTATTGTGAGTATATACCATTCGGATCTAATAGATGTTGGTGGTTTCGATACGTCGATTCGCGGTTGGGGCAAAGAAGACGTTGATTTGTATTCTAAAGTAGTTCGTAGCAACTTGACTGTTCTTCGCGCAGCTGATCCTGGGATCGTTCATGTTTTCCATCCAATCGCTTGCAGTCCAGATTTGGAAGATCTGCAGTATGAAATGTGTTGGGGAAGTAAATTATCAAGCTTAGCGTCTCAGAAGACATTAGCGAAAATAATCTTGAGTAATAAACAAAAATATTTAACCAAAAGATGATATGGTGACATTATCTATAGCTATGGTTAAAAGCTTGTGTAAGTTATTCATTATCAATTTTCTTCAAAAGATCTGAAGCAAGCTTGAAAAATTAGGTTGCAACAGAGAAACTTATAGCTTGCATTTTAAATGGTAAAAGATGCTTTCGGAAGTGCACGTGTTTTACTTACTAAGTAATGTATTATTGTTGAGCAAGCTATACATTTTTATATCTTGTTGTGGAATTTTTTAAAGAATGTGCCAAAAAGTTTGTATGCCATGAATCTCGTTTTTTATGAAGTTTTCCTGTTCTTTATTGTGATTTTTATAAATAATCTATATAAAACTGTATAGAGGCATTATATATAATTTTTTTTTTTAACTATGGTTATTTATTTCTAATTGCACTATAACCTGAGATGAATATCAGTTTCAAGCGTCCGTGGGCGATTACAATTTTATTTGTTATTGATTGTGGTTAATTATTAACGTGTGCAGAGGCGGATTAAAGTAGTCGGAGGCTGTAACGAATTAAGAACCTAAACGAAATGTTCTTAGCGAATGAAACGAATGAGTGTGCAGTATCCATAGAAATTGATCAGTCCATATTACTCAACGAAGACACAATTTTGAATATACTAATATTTAATAAGACTGAACTTGCCGTCATGCGGCCTACATTCTACAAAACAAGTTACACACTAACAATATTTACATTTTTAGATACTGAGGTGCGCACAGCAGCGCCCTCGAGTGGCTAATATTTCGGCACACACCCCGCCGGTGAACAGAATGTTCACCCAATAATTATCAAACAAAAATTAATACAAACAATTATTCAAACACAATTCTAACAAAGACTTAACACTGAAACAATGCTACTAATCAAAATTTAAATTTTTCATATTGCAAAGAAAAAAGTAAATATATATTAAAATACACAAATATAATGAAATTTAAAGTTGACAATAAATCTTCAATTTGCAAATTAGAAAATATTAGGTTACATACCTCAAGATCTCACAACAAATAAATTTAACAGAGATTAATTAATAATGTGCTATCTCCTAACATTAATCTGATAAAATAGAAACAAAATTAGTTCAAATATTATTCAAGTTCTAAAGGGTACAACAATTGAATGGGTTTTTTTAAAGAGACCTTTAGAAGTTTTTACAAGACAAGATCTATATATAACATTATTGTCTCTTCCAATAAATATCTCCTTGATTATTCCAAGTTCCCACAATAATTTTGATTTTACATTTCCTTCAACCAGAACTATGTCATTTAATTTTAAATTTTTATGAACAGATGGTGTTTTAAAATGATTAACTGGAGTAAATACTGTTCTTTCCAGCGTCTCCAAAGTTGTTTTAAAAGAAGAGTTCGGTAAGTCTTTCTTTTTTTGTACGACTCTCTTGCCGTAGTGGCGTCGATCAGTTCAATGAAATGTATAGGATATTTAGAGTCACCATAACCTAACTCGAGGAAGTGGGCCGGTGTGAGTGGCTCCGGCTCTCCTGGATCATTTTCCACATATGTCAGTGGTCGATGATTGACGATCACTTCAACTTCTGAAAGTATCGTTGAAAGTTCTTCAAACGTTAGAAGGGCTTTGCCAAGTATTTTACGCAAAGGATCCTTTATAGTCTTAACAAGACGTTCGTAAAATCCACCCCACCAAGGGGCACGTTCAACTATGAACTTCCAGTAGATACCTTTATCTGCGACAAAATTTTGAAATTCACTGTCCTTCAAGATGTTGGCAAAATATGCTAGCTCCTTTTCAGCAGCTTTAAATGTACGAGCATTATCTGAGTATATTACTTTGCAATTTCCTCTACGAGCGAGGAATCTCCGTAAAGCAAGTAAAAAACACTTTGTGGACATGTCCGATATAAGTTCTAAGTGTACGGCACGAGTGACCGCACATTTAAACAAAGAAACATAAGACTTATGAGTCTCTTGATTGTCCTTAACAAGTATTGCACCTGTAAAATCAATTCCTACGATTTGAAATGGAGGGGATTGGGTGATTCTATCTCGAGGCAACTGACCACTCAACTGGTCAGCTGGTTTAGCATTGTATTTTTTGCAAATGAGACAAATTCGAATAATTGTTTTCACTAACTGACGACCTTTAGGTATCCAATAATTTTTTCGAAGTTGAGTTAAAGTTGCAGATACGCCACAATGACCAATTCGTTCATGTTCCCTAATAACAAGTAATTCTGTAAATTTACAGTGTCGAGGAAGGATAATAGGATGCTTTTCGCCAAAGCATAAGTCTGCTTCAAGCAACCGTCCAGTAATTCTTAGTAAATTGTCTTCACCCAAATAAGGCACTAAACTCTTTATTTCAGAGCTACATCGAAGTTGTTCGTTGCGTTTTAAGGTTAATATCTCAGCTGAATAAAATTCGTATTGAACATATTTAAGCCAAAAATATTCAGCATTTTGTATTTCATCTGCAGTAATATAGAAGTTCATTGATTTATTAACGATTCTAGCATTGTTCACAAATCGGAAGACCCAAGCAGTCACTTTCAAAAGTTTTTTAAGGCTATTGGATCGATTTATGTCAACAAGAGATTCCCTCTGTTGGGTAACTGCCACATGCACACTAGAACGATATTCTAATTCTTCCGAGCAGAATTCCGAATCTAAAATATCTCGGTGACGATTTGGCCAATAATCGGGTGTTAGTTTAAGCCAAAGTGGGCCGTGCCACCACAGCTCATTCTGTGCTAATTTGACGGCAGATGTACCACGCGAAATGAGATCTGCAGGATTGTCCTTTCCTGGACAGTGTCCCCACTGGCTCGGATCAGAGAGCAACTGTATCTCTTGGACACGATTTTTAATGTACGGTTTGAATGCTGAAGAATCGCCACGTAATCCAGTAGTACGAAATGAGAGAATCAGTCCAATAATATATATTGGCATTAAACTTTAGACATGATGACACCCCTGTTTGGCCAACCTAGCTGACAATAGGGCTGCTGTCAGTTCAAGACGAGGAAGCGTCAATGATTTCAAAGGTGCCACACGACTTTTTGAGCAAATGAAACTCGTTTCGATTTTGTTATTGCAAGTAACAAATCGCAAGTATAGTATTGTTCCATAGGCTGACTTGCTCGCGTCTGAGAAACAATGTATATCAACATTTGATAATTCTTGATTCACGTCCCCTAAATAGAACCGTGGTATTTTTTATCTCAGTCAGGCCCTCAGCTTCGCTACTCCACTGCTGCCACTTGTGTCGTAGCTTTGGGAGAAGTTCAGAGTCCCAGTCTACTCCCAGAGTCCAAAGATCTTGAAGAAGACACTTCAATTTGTTAACGAATGGGCCAAGAATTCCAATGGGGTCGAAGATGCGACCCAACCACACTCAGAATAAATCTCTTAGACTCTGTTTTAGGTGACATAAATTTCAATAAATCCTTTGGATCGAAATAAATTAAATCCTTTTCTGAATCCCAAGCGAGTCCTAAAACCTTAATCGGTGGTTTAAGATCGGTGGCACTAGTTTCAGAGAATTCTGTTTCGACACCTTCTTGCTGCCATAACAAATCAAGTTGTTTTGAATTAGTTCTCCATTTGCGCAACAACATGCTCGCGTCACTGAATATTTGCAAACACTCCAAGGTAGTACGTAGAGCGTCCGGAACATCATTTCTACCACAAATGAAGTCATCAACATAAATGGAGCTATTTAGCAAGTCAAATGTATGAGGATATTGTTCTTTGTACTTCCTAAAATGATGTTTTAAAGTTGTTATTCAAAGTTGTTATTGTTATTCAAATTATCAGTCCAGAAGAAACGTGTAAAATCTCGATCACGAAGGTCCAATTCAATTTGAAGAAAAGCCGATTTTACATCAGCTGTAAAGGCTACAGGGTTTTTTCGGAACCGTAAGAGAAGTTCTATAACATATTTGGGTGCAAATTTGGTCCCGTATATAAACTTTGGTTCAACGATGAATGTCCGTCTTCGTGAGCCGAACCATCAAACACAATGCGAAGACGGCTTGTGGTTTTGTCGCTACGTATCACCGCATGATGGGGTAGGTAAAATCCCTGACTATCCGATAAAGAATCACAAGAAGTACGCTCAACAATACCTTCCCTAACATAGTTATCGATTACATCTTTATACTCACAGAACAACTCGTGATCACATTTAAACCTACGGACCAACCCCTCAAAACGCTTACGTGCAACAGTTTTATTATTCTGTAAAACCTCTCTCATTCCTGGTTTCCATGGCAAACTTACACGATATCGACCATCTACAAAACAAACTGATTTATCAAATTCACTAAGTATCTCTTCATCTCCATTACCTAAAGACACCGAATTATTGTCACGTATTCCTAAACTTTCTATCTCCCAGAATCTCCTTAGCTCAGCTGAAATAGTTTCCTCTTCACTGTGAATCAAATGTACCGAAGTACAATCACTCTGCTCATCACACTTTCCCTGAAGAGACCATCCTAAACTAGTTTCTACTACAACCAATGACGAATCAAGTCTTTTTATCCGATGTGTTAAAGGCCAATAAAAATCGGAACCTATTAACAATGAAATTTCACAGTTCTCAGAAGATTCACTACAATTGAATGCTAGTCTGAATCCCTTTGTCTCCATTTCTGTCCATACATCTGGGCTAGGCAGGCTAAGTGTTGCCTTTGAAATTTCCTCAATTTCCAATGCCTCAATTACAGTTACTTCTCCGTTTAATATATTCCTTAATCTAACCTCGACCTTGATACAAGTTTGTTTTTTAGGAGTTTTACATCCGAACGAAAAAATATTTAGCTTTTCCGAACCTACCTTTTTCAACCCCAACCTCCGAGAAACATTTTTCTTAATAAAAGATTTCTCACTTCCATTATCAAAAAGACAAAATATTTTATCCGAGAAAATATGACCGATTACTTCTGCCTTTACACACTGCAATAAAACTCCACCTCTATTATGAAGAACAGAATTTGAAGACGTTGGTTTCACGTCAACTTTCCCTTTCTCTAAATCTATATGCGAATTTTGTTTTAAAGAATTTTCCAGCTTAAAACAAATAGCACGAGCGTGACGACCTTTACAACACGAGCAAACCTCTTTTTTGCACTTTTCAACATGGCAACAAGTATAACAACACAAAAACACCTCCCTTCCTTTATTAATTTGGCTCTCTTTTCCTGAACGCATAGATTCTCACACATATCAGATGCATGAGTATCTTCGGAACTAAATAAACAATTCGAAACTGCAGCCGAAAGCAATTCGTTCGTAGATGCTCTCACCCCCGATTTATGAGAAGGGCAAGTAGATAAGAAAAGCCGATTCTGCTGTAAAGGCGCAGGCGCGGAGTTGAGTTGTTTTCATCCTGTGGAGGCTGCGTGGAGTTGAGTTGTTTCTCTCCTGCTATGGTTTTGGTTTTCGAGTTGATAGGGGAGTTGAGTTGTTTTCACCTGCTGTTGAGTTGTTTTTCTCCTGCTGCTAAGTTGAGTTGTTTTTTTAAATGTGTAAAAAAATGTATAGGAATGTTTAAAGTCCTCATGGCGCCACCTATTGGTTAAACTATACACTAATTATTAGATTTTAAAATGATTGAAAAATAACGCTCAAATAAAAAAAATAATAAATCCAGATTCAAACTCACAGCCCCAGAACAAAATGTCTCCATAGAACAATAGTTTTTCAGTTACGCTAACCATTATCCTATGAAGGCATGCAGACCTGAAGAAAACTTAGGTTTATAATCTCATGAATTTAATTTTGCAGGCGAAGCAGATGGCGACATTTTCTTAATTAAAATGAAATAAAAAAATATTTCATTTATATTTTAATAATTTGTAAATTTTAATTCGGTATAATGATTACACATACACAGTAAAAATGTGACGTAGAATACTCGTAATCAGCGTGTGAACGGTTTACGATTGAACTTGTCTTAGCTTGTCTGATCTTGATTCTACAAGACGGCGACTGAATTCTACGTCAGAAATTATCTCAATGCTTAGAAGATGGATACATTGTTGGCTTTAAAAAAGTTTATTTTTATAAATCTGAAGCAAAAAAAAATGTTTTTTTTTTTTTATAAATATGGTTATATTGTTAATTTTATTCATACTGCTTTCTAGTTTAATTTATGTTGAAATAGTTTCATTTTAAAAGATAAATATCAATATACGTCTTTCAAACAAATTATCTTAGTATGTTAAGCATAAGTGATATTTTAAATATATTTTGTATAAAAGTAAGGAAAAATTTATGTTTATGTGTTTAAAGCAAACTCTTTGTCTTTTCCAAAGAGTATAAATTGTATAACTGTTCATTGCAATAACCATTTAGTGAAATTATTTTTTTCTTAATTGAACAGAAATAAAAAAAATTTAAATCGCTTTCTTGAATGTTTTTTATAATAATCTTTTTTTGAAAACATGAGCACTTTTTACTATTGGAACTTACAAATTTTGTAACTGAAGAATTTTTGGAAAATCTTTGCTTAGATAATATTTTAAGAGAAGGAAGAGAAATGTTATATACACCTGATTATTTTGAATATTATGAGGATCTGAATAAAATGATTTTTTAAATGTTTAATTTGAGTTAATTTTATTTATATTGTTTGTTAGTTTAATTTATGTTGAGATACTTTCTTTTTAAAAATAAGTTTGGGTATATTAAAAAAAAAATTCTCAGAATGTTTAAGCGTAAATGATATTTTAATTACATTTCATACAAAAGTAAGGAAAAAAAATACTGTATAAATATTTTGTATAAGTTTCCGACAAGATTTGGCTTTAAAAAGTTTATTTTTATAAATCTGAAAAAATTGGAATTTTTTTTTATACGGTTATATTGTTAATTTTTTTTTCATACTCCTTTCTAGTTTAATTTATGTTGAAATAGTTTCATTTTAAAAGATAAATATCAATATACGTCTTTCAAACAAATTAACTAAGTATGTTAATCATAAGTGATATTTTAAATATATTTTGTATAAAAGTAAGGAAAAATTTATGTTTATGTGTTTAAAGCAAACTCTTTGTCTTTTCCAAAGAGTATAAATTGTATAACTGTTCATTGCAATAACCATTTAGTGAAATTATTTTTTTCTTAATTGAACAGAAATAAAAAAAATTTAAATCGCTTTCTTGAATGTTTTTTATAATAATCTTTTTTTGAAAACATGAGCACTTTTTACTATTGGAACTTACAAATTTTGTAACTGAAGAATTTTTGGAAAATCTTTGCTTAGATAATATTTTAAGAGAAGGAAGAGAAATGTTATATACACCTGATTATTTTGAATATTATGAATTGTAAATTTTAATTCGGTATAATGATTACACATACACAGTAAAGATACAAAATAAATTGTTTATTCAGAAATCAACATCTTGTATTGCGTTTTACATTACAATCGTATGTATATATATACATTACAGGAGAACAACAAATTGTAAAATTGATTTCAGTATAAGGATTACACAAAAAGATACAAAGTAAGTTGTTTGTTTACAAAAGCAGCATTCCCCCCATTTTACATTACAATCTTTTATTTACATTACAAAAATCACATTATTGTGTCATCATTGGATTTTATGTCTTACTGCGCATTGAATAGGTCTAAATTCATCAATGACCAATGTCCATGGGCAAGCGTAGTAATGCCATCATCATTAATAACCTTTT
>BMAO01016145.1:0-19705 GCA_019973975.1 Trichonephila clavata | reverse complement strand
TAAAATTAATTTGCATACGTCACAGTTCCTTTATAGAAAGAGGTTCCAAAAAATCAAACGCTTCATGAAAAGTTTACTCCTTTGAGGATAGTTACCGTAAAATCCGGCGTATAATGCGCACCTTGAACACAAAAGATAAGATCGAAATTTAAGGGTACGCGTTATACGCCGGGTATAAAAGTGAGAGCTTTAAAATAAAAAATAAAGATGAGCATAGAATATTCTACATAGATAGAAATACTGTTTATTTAAAAGATATGACATTCCTTGTGAACTTAAGGGTTGTAGTTCTAGAAATATACTATTTTTTCTAAAGCTTGGAATAATACCGCAAATAAATGACTTCAAACAACAGTATTGCGCTCATTCATTTCAGGTTTCATCGTAAAAAAGGAGTGTGCGCGTTATACGGCGGTGCGCTTTATGCGCCGGATTTTACGGTGATAGGTTCTAAGAGAACCCGTCACAGTTCAAATCTTGTAAAATTATTTAATTCAAAAAGCTCTCCGTTTTTTTTTTTTATTTTGTTCATTGAAACCGCTTCCTGTCTTGAACTATAAAATTTAGATGGGAAATTATAATTGAGTATTAAAAATTAAAATCAAATCAATTTAATGATAGATACCATTAACGTAGGACTTTCGAATCACGGCTCATCTCTTTTGAGTTTGAAAAAAAATTTATCAAAAATCTAGTTTTTTTAAAATGAATATTTAGACACATTTATTTTTAAAACCTATTACATTAAATAGGACACAAGTTTAAAAATAAACCGAAACTTACTGATAAGAATGAATGTATTTCATAAGAAAAAATATTCAATAAAATTCAAGAACCTTACACAGTAAGTATTGAAAAAGTAGCCATACAAACTACTGAACAGGATATAACACTTTAAAAAATCGGGAAGAAGGCTTACTTTTAAAAGGAACTTGGAAAAGGAAATTTAAATTAAAATGAAAGGTGGCCTTTAAGCTTGTGGGTGGGGATTGAAAAGATTTTAAGTTATTTAAATTGTTATTTCCATCAACTTCCAAAACAATTTTGAAGGAAGAATGTTTATATGAAGAAATCTCTCAGAGAAGAAATATTCATTTTAGAGTACCTTTACATTTTTACTATAAAGTTATTAATATGTATGCACACACCTGCATTTATAGCACTTTGACGTCGAACTGGTTGCCATATTTCGACACGCAATTTTTCTATTAATATATCCCAATGAGTTCATTCTGTCTAGAATGTTATTTACTTACTAGAAGAATGAATAAAGTGGAGTGAATTCTATTTGAGGAGATATCCATTACGTAGTACAGTAGTACCGTGTTTCCCTAAAATGATGACATTAAATTTTTTCTCCATTATGACTTAGTTTCTGGGAATGTCTTATTTTTTCGTGTATAGTAAGCAATATTTATTCATATGTGTATGATATACATTTATTCATGAATATAATATGCACATATATTTAATTGTATATTAATAATAGTTTTATCATGATTCACAAAAAATACGGTAGTATTTTGATCTGAAAGATGCATTGATACTTGATTTCAGAAGATGCTTGTTTTCTTCGAGCGTTTCAGTAATTAGTTATTCAAATGCATGTTGAATGTGTTTATTAGTGATTTATACGTTACCGTTAAAGAGTGAAATCCATTATTTCATAGAATAACTAGCTATTTCGTAAAATAACTAAATGAATCAGTTAATGTATATAAAATTATTGAATTATGCGGTTTACCTAGGCATTCCATAGAACAACTATTACTTGATCGATAAAGTATGAAATACGGCACTCGAAAGTTCTTTGAACTAGTTCTAGCTGATTTTACCCAGTTTTGAACCGCAATTCAAAGTGTCATCACAACAATTCTTGCCCTCATAAGTAATGAAAAGTAAAATAAAGGTATTTCATAAAATTTAAATTAATATTCTCTTACATTAATGTTTGAAAAAGTTTCCACAATGTTTTTATATGAAGCAACAGTTTTTCTTCCCAGCATGTATTTTTGTTGATAATATTTAAATATAATCTATTTTTGCAGCATGTTCTTTTTTCCTCTTTCTGTTTAACTAATGTCAGCAATATGTGAGAAATAATAAATTTTATTATCTGTGCTTTTCCTTATTATTTATCAATTAATCATCCGCATTAAGAATAATTATAAAAATAATATAAATTAATTTATAAAAATAACTCAATTTTTTTATTTTTCACTTTAAAGATCTATTTTTAGATATTTTATAGAATAACTAGGTAAAGCATGAATTTTTTTTATCTATTATACACTTTAACTGACTTCTCTAGTTATTTCATGAAATACCTAGTTATTCTATGAAATAACTGAATTATAACGGTAACATATATACATAAATTTATATGCAGATGAGTTTAATAATATTAGGTTGGAGCGTATGAAGTGTAAGAGTTTTAAGTGATATATAAAGCTGATATCTTTCATCAAAAGCTATTTATTTTATCAAAATATACACAATTTACTTCAATACACCTTTCTGAACAAGAATTATGCTTAGATGCCTGTCTTAAAGAAATTTTGGTCTTCAAAGTAACAATATCCGAGGACATCGTGTACACGTTTTTCCATTGGCATAATTTAAGTTTATAATCTTTCTGATACCAAGTACCATTCACTTTTAACGGCTGTTTTCAAGACATTCATTGAATAATACTATTTCCCTTCGTATTCGTATAACTCTCAAGACATAATGTCCACACATTTTCAACAGGATTAAGATCAGGGCTCATTGGTGGCCACTGAAAATCAGTAACACTTATCGATTTTAAATAAAGTTTCCGTAGCATTGGAGGTATGTATGAGCATTATCATGATGATATTTTCAATTTTGTTCTCATATGTTTTTTTTTACAAATAGCCTAAGATAATTTCTAGTGCTTCTATATATTTAAAAAAGTCTTGTTGACAATGTAAAAAGGTTAAATCCATTGGACATTCGAAGCCGAAAGCTCTTCCTGACCCAACACAGATTCATCATTACTTTTTTTTTCTTTGAAAATAATTACAAAACCCCCGTGCACCACAAAGTATCACACGGGGCTTACAGAAGTAAGTATTAATCGCACATTACAAAGGAATGAAGGGAAAAAAAATACTTTGAAGTTAAGAAGGATTACAAATATTTAAAACAAATTCACAGAACTTTTTAAAAGCACTTCTGGTGGAAAGAAGTTGCTGAAGATTTGGAGGCCAATTTATATTAAGTCCCTTGAACACCAGTTTTAGGATGTTTCGTTCTCTTTCAAACTTGGAACACATGTTCTATATATTACTCGCCATTAATATCACAATCACAGGAAGATGACGGAACTAAATTTAATTTGTTCAATTAGCTTTAAAAGTTTACCAGTTAGAAATTGGGTTATTTTGTAATCAGTATAAAAATGACGGCAGGACAGTCTCTTATTAATGGTTGGAAAAAATTACTTTGTTATTTGAAGATAAGTACACTTGGTTCCAAGACTTCGCCATTCCTTCTTTCATAATCTTCTTGTAAAATTATTTAGGAATATTAACAGCAATGTCTATTTTGCTCTTTGTCTTCAGAAATGGCCTTTTTTCATAAATTATATTTATAATTTCTTCCGGAGTTTTGAAGCATATAGTAAAAAAAAAAAAAAAAAAAAAGACGCGCGCGCGCGCGAATACAGCAAAAAAGAGCATTTGGAAGAACATAGAAAGACAATTCAAATTTTATTTACATACGTTACAGATATGTGTGAAGACTTGATTTCAAAGTAAACATCAATGAGATATTCTAGTTCCTCATTACTCTAGTTCCTCCTGATCCCTCTCTACTGAATACGGTACTATTAACGTTATTGCCAATACATGTTATTCTTTCCATGTTATCCAAGAACTTGGCCATTTATGTAAGACCAAGTTTTTATAACCACTTTGCCGCGTGTTGTAGCAGAACTACATGAAAGGATGGAATATGATGTCAATAAAGTTGATTGTAGTATGTTGAGTAGGTGTGGCAGTAGAACACCTGTAAGGTTATAAATGAAACTTGAATTGTTTCTCTGTTTTCTTTCAAATGTTTTTTTTTGATGTATTCATCTTATTTTTTTACTGTAGTGCTTCGTATCCCCAGAGGGAACTATAAATAATCCTGTATTACCGTCAGGTCCATCGAGGCTCCATTTTTTCATCACTGAAAAGGGCAACCATCCATTTATCATTATATGACATGTGATTCCGAGCTCATAGTAATCTTTTACTAATGTAAAGCTTTGAGAGTGGTAATATAAACTCCATTTTTGCGTGGATCATATCACCGGATGCTTTAATACATCTATATGAACAGTGTTCTCGGAGATTTGCAACTGAGAACCCCATTCTCGTTGTATACTCATTCCCGTATGCAACGAAAAAATGTATCAAAATATAAATTCTACGAACTTTTGAGACACAGTATATATACGATAAAGGATTCAAAAGTTACCGGACGTGAAGAATTTTTACAGTTGAGCGTCTTCGATAACATTTCTGTGTCACTGCATTTCCCCTACTTTTTTTAAACAGTTTATCCCAAATCATGGTGTTGGTGGCTTGCCACGGCGTCGTATTTTGTAGGTTGCATTTAGTAGCCGGCGATTGAAAGAAATTGCGTTTGTTGATTAGAGAATAATATCAAATTCTGTATTGGGGCTTGGAAAACAATGCTACGGTGATTTTGAAATGGTGAAGCATGTTTATCAAGAACGCAATATTTTAAGCGACATCGACGTTTCAGAGAAGGCAGGGAAAGTTTCAAAGACGACGAACGCTCTGGACGTCCATAGACGTCCACACCTCTGAAAACATTGAAAAACTTTCTGCGGCGGTACGTAAGAACAGGCTTCAAACAACAATGAGTTGAAAATGAAAATAAACGTTTTGCCACATCCTTCTTTCTCCCTGATTTCGCTCCTTGAAACTTCAGAATATTTCTTGAGCTGTCACCTCACTTGCAGGGTCGTCAATTTCATTCTGCAGATGAAGTTAAAAGTGCATCGAAGGTTGAATTAAAGGACATGGCAAAAAAACGGACTGAAGAAATGTCTCGATGAACTTTATAAGCTATGGCAAAAGTGTGCTGTTGCTCAAGGGTCTTATTTCGAAGGAGGATGTGTTTCAGCAACTCAACTGGTAATATTTTTTTAAGTTATAGACTCAGTCCGGGAACTTTAGAATCGTTCTAGATACATAAGGCTTCAATCTATCAAACTCTTATCTTTTGTAGTTCATCTTCCTTTTTTTTTAAATAAATTCTTATACATGTCAAATTTATAAGCGTTTAGCAATAACTTATGAAAAAAAAACAATATTTGTATTACGAGCTTAACTTTTTAGAGCTTTATGATTGCTTAGTTTATTTAACGACGAAATAACCTTAATTGCGTGCTTATCTTTTATGAAGAGAAGGCACTTGTTTTATTATTTATAAATGACAACTGCAGTTTCTAAATTTAGTTCCCCGGGTATATTTGCTACTGGAACCCATATATTTGAAAATTAAAGCACAAGATCTATGTAAATACTCATCTCGTTATCGCTAATGAGAATTTACAGTCAACGGAATCGGTTCCATAAACTTCCGTTGTATGCGTGTATGTACGTGAATTCCCCCTCTTTCTGTGCAATTAAGGCTTATATTTCATGCTGAAATCTTCACAGCGGTGGTATTTTTATCGTAGGTTCTTTCTTTTTTCTTTGAAAATTAAGATATTTTTTTCGAGTACTTCTTATCACTAAAAAGACAACAACAATTTAATTATTGGTTGTGCAGAGATGTTTATTGATCCGATTCTGCAGTTCAAATATAAGAATGAAAGCTAGTGATGTTGTTATTATTTTTCAATGAGATCACCTTTTGAATTTAATTTTAAGGTATCCACCCTAAATTTGTAAATTTTGCCATAAATTGTCAATTTTTTTGTGATTTTATATTATTGGTGATCTTATTATCTTGATAAAAATACCAAGTTTATTATTTTCCATTCTCTAGAACAAAAACTACAAGCGTTTTAGTAAAAGCAGATGCCATTACTTTAAGCAAGATATGATATGACACACTTTAAAATGCGTTTTACTCGAAATGTGTTTTTTTTTAAATGTTCAAACGGGGACAAGGATTGCCCAAAAAGTTTTTTAAATAATTAACTGGATTTTTTGTGTATATTATGTATAATAGTAGAAGTGTTTAAATCTTCAGATTTAGCAATCGCTGTTTTGTTACAAAATTTACTGTTTCTTATGTGAATATAATCACATTTTTTTAAAGCAATTTCATATAATAACTAAGATAAAGTGCTCTAGTTTTTTTTAAAAAAAATCTCTTATCCTGAAGGTCATTTTAAAAATGAATAGCAAAACAACACATCAAAATTGAAAATTTGTTCATAAACGTTTTGTACAGATGTAATTTTTTGCAAATTTATACCAATTTTTTCCCATTTTAGTAATAATAATTTCTTTTTCTCTTTTTAATTTTAGCATATTTTTCTTAAAATGTACTAAATAAGTCTCAAAAGCACAAAAAATGCCCATATCTTCAATATATATTGTCACAAGTAGTCGGTTACCTTTAATGAAATGAAACTTAGAAAAAACTTAATTCTTTTTAGAAAATAAATAACTATCACAACGCCGTTTACACGAAGTAAAATACAATAAATAATAAAACAAGTAGGTAAGTAAAATTGTTGTGTGTGAATGCTAATACATGGGCTTAAGGAAAGTTCATTTTCCTTCTCAAACCTACTTTGGAATCATTTTCATTGCTACAATTTGTATCAAAACGTGTAAACAATACTGAAGGTTCCTTTAGAATCACATTTTTCATACGATTATTGGAAATATTTTTATGGCTACTTTAATGGTTTATTTGTACGTTTTTAGAACTTAAAGAGAAATATTTAAAAAATTTCAAACATCAGAGAAAAAATATAATTTTAGAGAAACTTTCGTAATTTTTTGCTTTCTAATGTACTTTATTGAATTCAAATCGATGTGTTAATAGAGTTTTAAAGAGTAAAGTAGAATTTTGCATCGGATTAACATTGTGTTTATAAATTCAAAATAGCTAATGGGCGGAATTCTAAGCAATTATTTATTTCCAACAATCTAACTAAATTGTTTTAGACAACGAGTTTCTGTGACGTTATTCAAACGAATGCCTTAACAATAGAAGATTCCGAGACGAGACAAGAAATAACTTTTGCTTCCGAGTAACAGTGAATAAAGGCATTTAACTTTTATGGTCACTTAAAACTCTCGTGTTTTCCAAGAAAAGGTTCATTGGATCCACTTACAGGGAAGGTCTTATAAACTCACTGTCATATATATTTATTCTCAGCACATTCAGGAAATTAATCCACTAAATTTCATATGAGAGATCAGAAATTTTTTTTTTTTTTATGCAAAAAATAATTATTTTGTTCCATACGAGATGTGACACAACACACAAAACGAAGACTGGTCCAATAAATCATTGTACTTACAGAATCAGTTCTCCGTGATATTAGCATCTTCAAGGTAGTTTTTTTTCAGCATTCACACACTTCTGCATTCGGTGCTGCCATATCTGGTAACGGTTCTGGAACGAGGTTTATGGAAGTCCCTTTAGGAGATTCTCCGTTTTTTCCTGAACCTCTTCAACTGAGGTATAAAATGGGTTTCTTTTCAGCAAGAGTTAACATTGTATGAAGTAAAAAAAAGTCGCAATGGGCCAAATCAAGTGAATAAGGAGGACTTCCCATCACAGTAAATGTTTTTGCTGGTCAGAAACTACTTGAAAGATAGGGCCATGTAAGCAGGTGCATTATCTTGGTGCAACAGCCAGCTATCACTCCCCAATTCTGGCCTTTTTTCCTAATTTTTCACGGTCTTTTTAGTACTTCAATGTAGTAGTGTTGATTAATAGTCTGACCATTGATGTGAGTGGGAACTCACTCATATCACGAATTTTGGAAATGTTTTGATCTGTAATCGCTGACTTTGGGTGCCCAACAGGTTCAACATCTTCCACTCCGACCCTTCACCTAGAAACCTCATATACCATTCAAACTCATGCGCACTTGACAACGTTTCATCGCCATAAGCATATGTTAGTATTTGAAATGTTTTCAAGGCTGATTTCTTAAGTTTCACAAGAAACTTGATGTTGAGTCGACATTTTCCCGGCAGGATGCAGTTGCACGTGTTCGTTCAATGGCACAATTCTCCTAAATGGAGGTGATCGATTAAGGCGAAACTGATCACATGGATATAGGAGGTGCGTGTGATGACGTAACCAAAACATTGGTTGCCAACTCCTTTCTTTTTTCAAGCTACACACTTAGTCTCATTTTTTTTGCGTGTCGCACCGTGTTTGTTGCAATAATATTTATAAATAGTTTGCTCTTGACAAATTTGTTTTTACGTGGCAACGTGATGCAACACGAGGGCAAATGGTGATGGATCTCGTAGTTTTAAGCCCCTGTCGAGTGACGAGGAAAACACATGATTTTGCACGCCCTTCTCTTAACCTTCCCTCCACGACAATGGGCGGACCTTGAACGTCGACAAATTTAAGGTGTGACGTATCTATACGCGTCCTTCAACTAATTCTCTTGGGAATTCTTTGGAGCCAGCAAATTTTAACCAATCTTCTCCTATAAGAAGGAAACGTGATATGCATGTTAAGTTTGTAATAAATATTCCTAGTTCGCGAATTATCGAGTTAGTGAATTGTGAGTGGATTAGAAGTGAAGTGAATAGTTAGTGAATTGGCACCGACGAGAATAGGAAAACAGAAAGTAAGAAAGTTAGAAGTTTAGCTAACAAGAGGTGACAAGATAGTTACAAGGTGAAGATTACCAGAATTGGTTTAAAGTCCTTGTAAAAGATTATAACCAAGAAGTGTTAAAGTCTAGTTGGTTTGAGTAGAAGACTGCATAAGTTCAGGCACTGTCACCTTATATTAAGTCGATGTTTAGAGCGTTAAAGTAGTAGTGCGGAGATTAAATACGTAAGCTCTGTGTGTAAAGCCACATGAAGGAAGAGCCGCATTATTGAACATATTCTCTGCAAACGCGAATCTCGTCTCTTCTCTCTATTGCTTGACTGAATTATCTTATTTATAGTGTTACTTGTGCTTGAGTCGTTTTAAGTGGTGATCCTTTATTTCCTTCCACACCTTTAGCCGGGTCACAGGGTAGAAGGGAAAAGGGCTCGTTTCAAAGGTGTATCAACCCCTCTACACGATGGGTCTTCAGAGGTTCTAGGTCTTCAGCCTGCGACTCGACAATGCCGGCTACGAGTTCGTCACCATGACTACTCGGCTTCAGTGGTGCCTGTCCATGGCAAAATATTGATTTTTGTTTCTAAAATCTTGATCTTCATGAATAAGTATTGATGACCTTTTGATGATTGTAGTTTCATAAAAAGCTGAGTTTATAGAACTATTTTTATAAATATTATAATTTTGAAATACTATGTGTGACAATTAAATTTCCGGACTGCACATGCCCTAAAGTGTTAGCCTTGGTGAGGAGGAGTGTGAATGTAATGTAGTTGACCTTGATGCTTCTGTAGCAGGTTGCATATAATTTTGTCCCGATATCTAGTCCTAGTTTGAGTAATACATTGTTGTGTCGAAGTGCTGCGATCATGATGATAAAAAATATAAATTTGATATAAATCACGATATAAATTTGAAATTCCACGTGAAATTTACAAAAAAATAACTGAATGTTTTCAGTTGTAAAATGAAATGTTTAGAGGTAATTAATTGCATGCCATGTAGTTAAAATTTTGAAAGGAACAAATGCTTTTTGGAAGGTCGGGAGGTTGTTAAAGATGATGAAAGCTCTACTCAGCCGCCTATGACATCAAGAATTGATGAAAACATTAAGAAAATTAAGGAAATTTTGCGTAAAGATCGGCGTTTGAGTGTTTGAATGATGTCAGATATTATGAAACTTGAAACAGAGACAATAAGAAAAATTTTGACCGAGGATTTTCATATGACGAAAGTTTGCACAAAACTGGTACCGAAAAATCTGACAGGCGAGCAAAAAGTGAACAGGAAAAATATTTGCTCTGGTATCATGGAACGCTTTACTGAAGATCCTAAACTGATTGAAAAGTCATCGCATGTGACGAAACGTGGACTTTTCAGGACGATCCAGGAACTAAGCGACAATCCATGCATTTGAAGACCTCCACATCGTCAAGGGCCAAAATAGCTCGAATGAGCATATCCAAACTGAAGGCCATGCTGATCTTTTTTTCGATATTAATGGTATCATCATAATTGAATGGATACCTCAAGGCCAAACAACAAACCAGCAGTACTCCATTGATGTCCTGAGAAAGCAAAGAGAAAGAGTAGAAAAGAAATGGCAAGAGTATTGGAGCAACAACACGCGGATTTGTCACCAAGACAACAGCCCGGCGCGCAATGTGTTCTCTGTGAAACAGTTCTTGGCGGACAAACGGATTACTGTGCTCGAGCATCCACCGTACTCACCTGATCTCACGCCATGCTACGTCTACATGTTTCCAAAAGTCAAAAAATGCATTGAATGGAACACATTTTCAGTCTGCAGAAAAGGTGCAGGCAAACACGGAAAACTTACTGAAGAAGGTGACACTTAATGAGCTGCAGCACTGCTTAAAACAGTAGAAAACTCGTTGCAGCAATAAATAAAGTAATTAGTATTTTTTTCAATAAAGCAAATTTTCAAATTTAGACCGGTTATTTAATTGCTACACATTGTATATATCAAACTGCACGGGGGGGGGGAAGGTTTTATTTAAGCATTGTTGCAATTAATTGAATATTTATTACTTCAAATTAATTACAAATGCTTACAAAATGTTTTTTCTCTCTGTCAATTATTTATCGAGTTAACTTATAAAATCAAATAAAATATCGTTAATGCTCACCTCTTTAAAATTTAGAATAAATTAAAACTAAAATAGAACGTAACATTTAGATCAAAGGCATTTTGAAAACTATTCTCGAAAGTTTTGAAAAGCAAGCTTTTCAAGTGAGAATGTAAGAATTTTATGGCATAAATATTCAAAATTTAACACTTAATGAAATATGTAAAAACAATATATGAAAAGGGAGTTTTTTTAGGTGGAAAAGGGAAATTGAATTTAGATTTAAATTCGTAAAAAAATTACTTATTCTCGATAGTGGGTATAAAATGCAAAGTTTTTGAGGTGTGTTTCTGTTTAATAATCTGTTATTGAGAGTTTAAAAAAATATAATACGAGAATTTCAGTTGCAGTAATCTGTAAATGTTTCTCAAAGCATATCTTTCTGAATCAATATTAACACATTAAGTGAAATTGATATTACTCACAATTCATATAAAAATCCATCACATTTCTAAAAAAATAGAATCATTATGCAGTCTGATTCCACATAAATTTTTGATTGATTGTTTTGTTTTGTTTGAATACATGCATTAAAACAAAAGATAGCAAATTCATAATATCTTATATTTTGTTGAATGAAATTAGTTATATTTCTAATTAAAAAAAGGACAATTTCTTCACAGACATAAATTTCACCATTTTTAGAACTTCATATCACATAAAATGATTTTGCTTTTAAGATTCATTGAGTTAAAGTATTTTAAAAGTATCAAAAATAATGAAAATCAAAAATTAAATTAAATTAATTAATTAAAATTAATTCTCGTATTCATTATTAGTTTTGCTATGAATAGGATATTTTTAGACAACTGATGAATTACATCAAACTTGTTACGGAATAAAAAGTTGTGTAATTCATCAAATTATAACCCCCTACGTTCTTCGCAAACATTTGGGATTTGGGCGTAACACAAGCGCTCGCTTGAAAACGTTTGATCATTAATGAATATTTTATTAGAACTAATACTATTTGACTATTACTAGACTATTACTTTAAAAGCGTTACTAATTACACATTAAATAATTAATAAACTTACTTAGCATTATTATTAATGCTTTCCAATGAGTAAAATAGATTTAATCGACTTTTCTTTTACAGAAGAAGTATGGGGGGGGGGGAAATCCTCCTCTATTTTTTTTATTTAAAACTGAAATAATTATGTGAGAGAACTTTAAATACATTTAATATACTCTAGGCATTGACTGGGTATTGATTCGATTTTTTAAAAATATTTTTGAAATAAGTCTGGAATGTGGAAATTTTTTCAATTTAATCGTTTTTAAATTCAAGATACTGTGTGTTAAATAAAAGCATTTAAATGCTATAAATGATTTATTTATTTATTTAATAACGCTGATTTATTACTTTTTATGTATTCTTATCAAAAACGTAGATAGGACTCATTTCTGAAATCGTATTAAATCCCAGATAATGTATTATTTTTAGAGACATTTTTATCTACATTTTTTTTTCCTTTCAGTATTTGGTATTTTTCTGTTTCGCCGGCGGCGAAAAAGTCGCCCAAAATGATACAACCGACTCCAAATGGAATATAAAACATAACAAACACAGAAATGTCTATGCAAATCTGCATTTTAAGTTTAATGTTATAAGAACAAATCCATAATTTTAATGTACGAGGGATGATCAGAAAAAAGATATACAATCCGCAGCATTTGAGAACTACATACTGTGGAGGAATTTTGTTTCACTAGAGTTCGGACAAATGGTACTACTTGTTATAAAGCTGGTTTATAGATAGGTAGTGTAAGTTCCCAGATGGTTCAGGACGTTTGAAATGGCAAGACGCTTAAAAAATTGGTCTCGTTTGGAAGTGTGAGCCGTGATTCGATTTTTATGGGCAAAGAATGTGTCCGCATCTAACACTCACAGTCAAATTGGGGAGGTTTATGGTGAAGAAGCAGTGAGCAGACAACATGTAGCGAATTGGTGTCACTCTTTTCAATCAGGCAGACAGGATGTAGAAAATTGCATTATGGCAGGGAGCCTCCGACCAAGTCCGTGAACGACAGTCATCCCCCACACAACCCAGATTTGGCACCCAGTGACTATTTCCCGTTTCCGAGGTTGAAGAAGCATTTATCCGGCAGACTGATCTCTTCAGACAGTGCTGTGAAAACATCCGCCGAGACCTGGCTCAATGGGCAGGGACCTGATTTCTACCAAAACGGGTTAAACAAGTTGATTCTGCTTTCTGATAAATGCCTAAACCGACTTGATGATTATGTCGAAAAAAATAAGCACGTATGCGTTCGAATTTCCTTTTGTATTTTCTGTCTATTGTTAATGAATATTTTTTTATTCTACTTGTAACCTCTTTTTTTATCACCCCTCGTAAATAATGGGTTCTAGCGGACATGTGTGTGAACTTATTAATTTTGATAAAGGGGAATAAATGTTGGGTTAAATTAGCAAATAGCATATATATGTAATTAAAACTGGTTTAATTATTTACATTAATTGTCATTAAAAGCTAGGCACTGAATGTTAACTTTTTAAAAAAAAATCTGCATATATATTTTAATTGAAATATTATGAATGTGCAGCAGGTTGATTCATAAGGAAGTATACACTTTTCTTATTCTTTAAAACAATAACAGTTAAAGACACGCACCATCTCATATAACCGTGATGTAGATATACTCTTAAAGGTTGTGTCTCGAGCCTGACGGAAGGGGTGCAGGTAATAGCTACAGTGAAACACGTGCGAAATTCCCTAGAATAAATGTGTTATGTGCCTTGTCCAGAAAGAAAGTGTTTGGACCCTTCTTTTTTCACGAGCAAAATGTCACGGGGGTACCTTTTTTGAATGTGTTAACTGGTTAATGCTACAGTTGCAGGACGACATTTTCAGCTTCATTCTCAATTGGATAGTGCACCACCGTACTATTTTGCCTACGTGTGAGATTATATCGATAAACATCTCCCTCACTGATGGATTAGACGAGCCGTTGATTACAACATACCTCACACCATGGGCACCTAATACTCCTGACAACACCTTGTGATTTCTTCCGGTGAGAGTACGTAAGGTACAAGGTATTTATCCCTCTTCTTTTTGTTGTTTAGTGGAGCTGAAATAGTTTATCAAGCAGTTATCGATGGACTTGATTGAGATACCAAACTCCAGGAGTTTTCCCGCCAACTTTGAATGCCTTTGAAGCAGCTCCTCTGACCACGCCTCCTTGCCACATCCTCCCAACCAATCAGGAGAGTTACATTCAATGAAGGCCCATTAACATCAGGCCCATTAACAATTAATCAGATATGGGATGGAGGAACGCTTAGCGTTCCATTTACCAGTTACCTTCAGTGTCCTTCAACTTCCTTGATTGAGATACCTTAACAATCGTTTGGGGAGAAATGGGTTACCGAGGGTTCACACATAAAATATCTGTGATTGTCTCTATGAAAACTTTAAATAATCCCACACAATTCTGTTACAAGTAACACAAAAAATCTTACATTGTTTTTTATTTATGGTGCATTGAAATTATGCACTTCTTTTTGAATCATCCTGTATTTCAGTATCGTATTCATTTTGTATATTTTTATGTTTTAAGAGAATTTTTTTAAATATTTTACAAGCAAGTGATACATTTTGAAAAAAAAATGCATTATTTGCTAATGAATAAAATATTTATGTTTATTTTAAATAATTCTCTAAGTAAATTTTTTAAAAACCTTTACTGATTTATAAGTTACACACAATTTACATTGATTTATTTTCCATGTATACAATATATTTCCGGAATGAGTTCTGTGGAAACATATCAGCCGTGTAGAAATAAAACAGCGAGGGTGTTCTATAACAACATGCAATTTATTTTTTAATAAATTAAAATACCTCATTTTCTGTACATTAATCTTTTCTTGGTTAAGTTTTTTTTTTTTTAAATGACTGATAAAACAAATCCTACATGTGTGTGTGCGTACAATTTTTATTATAGTAAGATATCTAAATTAATTAAAAATTTACGAATGTAAAGTGATTCTTTATTTTAAACTCCTTACATTTTACTAAATGTCTTTTTAACTAACAAAATTTGATAAGTTTAATTAAAATCATTAAATGAAGCTGGCTAACAGTTTGCGTATGAATTTGAATTGATTTATTTTCTATTATAACTTCTTCGCATACCGGACTCATGTCGTATATCAGTTTATCACTTTTGACACAGTATTATCATTTATTATATAATGATGTGATAAAAGGGTCAAAAGGTTTACCTGTTATGCGGAAATGACAGCTTAATATATCAATTACCGCAGAAGTATTTTGCCTCCTCTCTGATGCGAATTTCTGACTGAATATCTTCCTTAATAGTTATTTGTCGTATATGGATCGAGATAGCATGGAATTCTTTAATATATCGCATCACAGACTTTGTTAACTGACTTGGGAATTCCTGATTTAAGAGATATATAGTTATTTTTATATCATTTTCTGTTCTTTTCCTCTTAATAATTTGTTAAAATTTGAATCATATTTTTATTAGTTTTGGTTCCATTATAAAAATGCAGCATAGATTTAAATATGAGTTTCTTGGTGTCTAGAAAATGCAATTAAGTTTTTTTGTTCATAGTGTACATTCAAATACCTTAATTTAAATATTTTAATTGATTTAAGGAATCTGATAACGTTCGGAATCGAGAATTTGCTAAAACGTATGATTGAATATTTTTTTTATATTTAGTGTCACTTGAATTAGAATATTCATATAAATTGTTTTAAGAATATTATTATTGAATCATTCGTTAGAAGAATGTTTTGAAAATATGTCAATCTTTCTAATTTTTTCACCAAAAATTTGCATTTTAATAATTATACGCTATTGAAAATCACGGTTCCGAAAGTCGTCAGTTTTTCTGCTACAGTTTAATAGTTGACAATTCTATGTGTGATTAATCTGCACAATTGTTTACTCACAGAATAATTAGATCATTTCTAAAAGTATTTTAGAATGTCATTCTTCTAAATTCTCCTAAGCTGTAACACAGTGGGTAAGAGAATATTAGAAACCCCTTGCAAAATCAGTTTTTGGGCCCTAAGACAGATCTTATAAGGGATACGTACTTGGTGTCAATCCGGCTTTGGGCCCTCTAGAATCTTGCCCCCCCCCGCAATGCGGGGTGTTCGTTACGCCACTGCTTTAATAATGTCATGTTTGACAAATTTAATGTCGTTTTTAATTTATCCATTTTTTTATATATCTCTGGCAATTCTCAATTCTCAATAGACATAAGTTTTCAATATCACCCGTTCAAAATTCATTCGTCCGGTTGATATAAGATGTTTTTACATATGTATATTATGTGATGTTTGTGTGTGTGTGTGTGGTTCGTTTGCTAGTAATGACTAAGAGCTAACAAAACTATTTATTTTAACATAACAAGGAAAAGGGAACTACTTAATTACACAAATACTATGCTAACACATATAAACACGTGTTGTTGCCAAATGGCTAAAGTTCCTCGTTGGCAGTTCGTCGTTACTTTTCGTCTCCGACGCTTTTCTCTTTCTCTCTGTCCGTTCGTTCTCTGTCTCGATTAGGTCTCCATGGATTGCCGCTAGCCTCCTGTAAAGCGAGCTGAGTCACGTGTCAGGGCGCATGCAGTGGCACTCTCCCTTGGCCCTTCACATGTATTTGATTTTGAGGAACATCTGATTACCAAAATAATTAATCATACATGCTCAAAGAAGCATTGAATAGTAAAAAGGACAATCAGGTAATGCTCATAAAATAAATATGCTCTATTACCTAAAGAAAGGAATCAGGAAAGCTGTAATGAAGAAATATAAAGAAATAAAAAGCTAATAAAAATTATTTTATGTGAGTAATATTTCAGCAGTAGTTCAAACGAGACTCAATATTAACCGTGGTTAATTTCGAAGAATAGAACTAAAACTTTTCAAAACTTGCTTAATTAATGTATAACATCAAAGAAAAATAAATTAACAAAGGACAAGAGTTAATCGTCAAAGTCACTCCAACTTCCAATGATGAGAGGTTAAAGCCCGGCAGGGCTAGGTACTCTGTTCATTTCTCTAACGATACTTTTAATTAATACTTACGTTAATATTTAATAATTTTTTGTACTATATATATATATTTCTTCCCTTTAATTTTTTTTTATTGGGAGATTCTGGAATTGCCTTTTGGTGCGTTTTTCCTTCTTCGTTCGGCCTATTTTTCGGCTTTCTAAATATAGTGGCCGAATGGCTTGTCAACTACCACTTATTTTTATTCTTCCTTAAATTGTAACTGTAAAAAATATTCATTAATATCTTAGAAAATGTACTTGTCGAGGTAATCGACTGAATTGTTTAAAGTTACGATCGTTTTAATTTTCTAAAACTGTTTTAGTTTTATGATGCCATAAACAAAAGCTATTAGTGAGCTTAAAAGAGGACTGATTGTGACAAAATGGCGTGAAATATGTCTGAATTTTACCACAAAAAAAAAGAATATCAAACAGAAGCGAAAAAGGATATATAACTAGCGAGTGAGTGGATATTAACGCCGCACTTTTCAGCTACACAAGGGCTTTGGACGACGGACCTCGTAATTTTGTACCAAGGTCAAGTGACGAGGACGACACCTGAGATGGCACCCCTCTCCTAACTACCACATCACACCAACGAGAGGACGTTTGAGCTCTCGACAGTTTTAACGTGCATCGTGCCCCTACACGGCGGGTCTTTTGTGGTGCTGGGCTCGAACCCACGACACACCAGCCACGATTCGATACCTTGACCACCAGGCTACCGCGGCCCCAGCATATTTAACTAAAGGTAGCACAAAAGCTTCCTCTAGGTGATATAGACCCTGACAAAACGTGATAATAGAAAATTGAAGCGGGTTGTGAGAAAAATAGGGAAAGCAGACGATTGACAAATATACAAATTACAAAGGAGCTTATTTTAAATTCGGTAACAAAGATCTCTCGCAGAACATTACGAAGAGAACTTAAATTTCTTAGGCTTGAAAGTCGACGACCAATACAAAAACCGTATTTGTTAGCTTTAGATAGATTTGCCGGCTGGGTGATGTAGTTGGTTGGTCGTTGGCCTTCTGCAACGGAGGTTGCGGGTTCGACTCCAGCCCAAGTCGGTGGATTTTCATGATGCAGAAAATCGACAGCGTCTATATTGTATGCTTACGTGGCATGTAAAATTTCCATGAGTGCCTGTTTGGCTTGGATGCTCACGGCAAAACTAAATCCGTATGTACACTTTCTCATCGTCAGAGTTCAAGCACCTCTCTCTGGGGAGGAAACTAGGCGTCAAAATTACTTGCGGCAATTGGTGTCGCTCTAAGAAGTGATACCAGCTCCTGGGGAATGTACTAGGTCTGCAAAGGTAAAAACCAATCCGCAGCCCCATTTGAAAAAAATCTTTGGATAGAAAAAAAGTTGTTATGCTGGGCTATAAAAAATACAAAATCTAGGACGAAAAAAAGTAGGAAAAAGTTGTATGGAGCGATGACAGCTGTTTTCACTTTTTACATATGATGGCAGATAAAAAAATTCTTCTGGAGCAACATGAAGCCCTCCAGCCAGATTGCATACAATCATTCGTGTAGGTTGAAGGTAAAGGGGGGTGGAGCGCATCTGGATAAAATGGGATCGGTCCCCTTATCACTATAAAGGGTAACAAAACAGGAGATAAGTACTTATCTCATCTAGAAAATGTTGTTAAACCATTAAAGGGACATTGTTTTCCAGATGATGACGGAATATATCAGGATGACAATGCTACTCCTCATCATGCCAAAACTGTACAGACTTGGTTTAATCATAAGCATGGTGTATTTCATCACCTGAAATGGCCATCAAAAAGTCCAGATATTAGTTTATTCGAACATTTGTGGGATGAACTGGAAAGACATTTAAGGCAGTTGAAAAACCTTCCAACAAATGGCGAGAACTTGAAATATCACTTCATGCAGCATAGTCTGAAATCACTACAGAGAAGTCAGAAGCATATTACATAAGTACCACGACGAATTAATGATCTGCACAAAGCAAAAGGCGGAAACATCAAACATTACATGAGGTGGCAAGTCATTTGGGCAGGTTGTTTATAACCAAACCTATTTTAATTTTTATTCTTATTTTATATTTCTATTTATTATTTCTTACTTTATATTTCTATTTATTATTTCTTGTTTTATATTTCTATTTATTATTTCTTATTTTATATTTTAATTTTTGCTACTTAATAATTTTTTTCCCTTACATTGAAAGTACTGCCCTTTTGTCGAAGTATGGAATTTTTTTTCTTTGGTGAATAAATTTCTGGTACCAGAAGAATGAAACTAATTTTTTAAGTAAACAATATATTTGTTAAAGTAATAAATACAATTTAATTATTAAGTATTAAATTGTTATACTATTAACTTAACTATATACTTTCCTAATAATTTTCAGTTTTGATCATTACCAAATATTTCTGCTAATAAAATGTCTTCGGTAAACCCAATTCAAATCCAAGTAATCGAGTTTTCGGCAGTACAACTTATCTTGTCACAGCTGAATCAATGATAATGAAAGAAAGTCGATAGAGAGAAAAAAAGTTTCTTGGAATTAATTATTTTCCGATAAGGGCAATAGTTTTTAAGGAGATGTTTGTCTCATTTCTCTTTTCTTAAAAATGAGAGGCGTAATTTCTTTGTAATTAGCTTTCCGTAATTATGAATTCAAAATCATATAAATATAAGAT
>BMAO01016144.1:0-32335 GCA_019973975.1 Trichonephila clavata | reverse complement strand
TTTTGGCTTTAAATCCATACGTCACAGGATCTATTTTCTGGACAGACACCACACCTCACTCTCTCTCTCTCTCTGATCAATAAGCATAAATTTTAAAGGAAAAATGGTCGATTTAAAGCAATAATAGTTATTCTTTATTTTAAAATTTAGGCTTATGTTTACTCTAAAACGTTCCATTAATCGTTATTCTCTATTTAGGACATTTGATCTTTTATTGTTTTCTTTTGCTGCTTTCAGTAAACTAGATTCTTATTTTAGGACTCTTTTTTAACTAAGGCTTGTCACGAGAAATTAAAAATTAATCATTAATAATCAATTTTATAATTTCTAATCTTTAAAAAGAAATTATTATTATTAAATAATTTGTTTTTTATATAATACACACATTGACATAAGATACGTAACCGTTTTTCCATAAAAATTTCTTCCGTTTGTCAACCATTCTCTTAATTCATAAAGTATTGAAAGACACATTTCAATGAACTAAATATTGAAACGTTTCTATCATTTTGAATGTTTTTTTATATAATGAATGTACATAATGAAGATATGAAATCTATTTTGTTATTTTAAAAATTCTCTCTCTCTCTCTCTCTCTCTCTCTCTATATATATATGTATACATATATATATATATATATATAAAATTCAAAAATTTATGCAAAATATTTATAAACCAAACGTAACTATAGTCATGATAGTATAAAGTCTTAGGACACAGTAGTACTATAGCAAACTCCTGGCCTTAGGAACCAGGATTTCAGGTTTAAGGCCAGTTTTGAGGTCAGCCACCTTCATCTGCATTTGCCAATACTCTGGGCCATAGGGAAAGTAAGAAATATCTAGAAAAGTTTAACTATTATTACAAATAAAACCATAATCTATTAATATAAAACGATAATATTATTGCCTATAAGAATTACTAGAATATGTTAAAATCAAAGCTAAAGCAATCCATAAAAAGACTTACCACGTGAGTACAGCAATAACCATTTTTCCGGGCAACAGAAAGGCGACTTTCTCTCTCTATATATACACTTTAATATATACGGAAGGTGATTCTAAACTACTGAAGAAACAGTATCATAACTTCCACTCATACTTGGCAGCGATTTAAAAATTGATTTCGATAAGATGAAGGATTAAGATAGTAAAATTTTTAAAATAAGTGCTTAATTTGGATTTTTTTCTGGTATGGTACATCCATAGATGCGATGTTTTCATGATTTGTAAATCGTGCGTTTACCGAAGCTCATGTATCATACTTTAGTTGCCAGAAAACTCTTGTCAAAGTGATTAATAATGGCAAGAGTATTAATGTAATTAATACTCAAAGTGATATTAATAGTGAAGTAAATCAACTTTCTTTACAATATACTCATATACAATGATTAACTTATAAGTATGTAACAATATATTGGCTGTATAATTATATACATATATAATATTACTAGCTGACCCGGCCTGGCGTTGCACGGGCTTTACTGAGGGTATAACTTAATACCCATGTTAATTTCCTCTTTCTTTCTGACGCCAGCACTTTTGTGTGGGTGTGACGCGTACGATGTGAGTGAATGGCCCGTGAGTGATATCATGGCTTCTAGTTTAATATTTTTCCCAAGGGAATTTTCTGTTTCCCTCAGGACGATAGCACTTATGTGTGTGTATGCGCGATGTGAGTGATTTCTTTAAATATGTCATTAAAAACTACCTTTTTCGAAATTTGTTCTTGCATTGGTGTGGTATGATAATTAGGAGAGATGGGTGAAGCTCAATTTGTCGTCCTCGTCACTTGACCATGGTTGAAAATTTCGAGGTCCATCGCCAATAACCCTCGAATAGGCAAACAGTGCGAATTTAAAATCACCCACTCACTTTTCAATTCTTTTGTTGTAATTTCTAAGTCCCCGGAAAATCCTTTTAAAAATAGTTGTAAGTTGAAAAAAGACAGAAAAGTAGAAATGTTTCAAATTACAAAATTTCACTATTATTTTAAATCTTGAAGTAAAATTGTGAGGATTTTTTGAAATGTTCGACACACGGGAAAAACTAGTTTCATGCAAATATATCTATAAAAGAAGAAATTATTAAGTGATTGATTTTAGTATTTTGAGTGTTTTATTAAAAGTTGTTCAAAAAAGTTTTTGGCTTTTTATTTTTTAAATCAATGATTCTTAAAGTTTTAAAGATCATTTTTATTTAAACACAACGATAAGCTATTTGGCGCGAAACCATTTTTCGACTCCAAGGCTTGGCCAACTGTAAAATCGCGTACTTTTTATTAAAGTTTTTATTTTTAGGGCTTAATTTTTAAGTTAATACTTTCAAACTTCATACATTAATTTAAAAAAGAAAATACTTTTAAATAAAAAATGTACAAAAAATACTGTTTAAATTATTTCTCGCAAAAACGGTACTTTACGAAAATCACAAAAAAAAAAAAAATAAATAAATCCGTAATTCTAAAGCAATGTTTTCAATCTTTGCTCAAAAGTTTGATAATATTATTCTACAAACGCAAAAAATGTTTCGTATGATTATCTTAATAAATAACGAAGTTATTCAATGTTGATTTAAAAATTTTGACAATATTTCGAAAAATTTAAAAAAAAAAACTTTTGGGCATTTTATTTTTTAAATGACTGGTTCTAAAAGAAAAAGGCTACAAGTTATTTAGTGTATAATATCGTTTTCATAACACAAAAATAAATCCATACGCAACAATTTAGAAATAATTTTCATAAAAAAACACCAGTTTTAACGCTTTTGTTAAAAAAATCGTACAAAATAGAAAATATCATTATTTTGTAAAAAATATTATACCGTATTGTGGTGAAATAAATGATCTTTCCGATTCTGTATTTATTTTTCTCTGATTTTAAAAGCAAAAATTGGATGGCTATTTTAAAATGGTCGAACAAGTGCTATCTTCGCTCGGCCGAAAAGGAATTGAAGTTTAGCCAAATAAACAACCCGACGGAGTAAAACAATTAGGTGTTTTAAGGTTTTTAATTAATATCTTCTCAACTAATTGCAATATCGGAATTAAAAATAGTTTACGTCCTATTCTCAGACCTATTGAATATACGTACAAAATTTCATAAGATTTGGTTTGGTCGTCTCGGAGGAGTTTGGCTACAAACACTGTGACACGAGAATTTTATATATTAGATATATATATGTGTATATATATATATATTATTTTACCTAATTAATATTAAAAAAGGATATTAAATAAAGAAAATGCATACGTACATTCAGTATTATATTAGATCCATTTATTTACCCTGTTTGACTACTATATCATGAAAGACAACTGCACTTATAAAGTAAACTCCAGTCGTGCGTCGCAGCCGACACACACAGTTTTTTTTTGTCAACAACGAACTTGTTGTGAAGGTTTGTGAGGACTATTAAAGGAGAACCTCCTGATTTTGAAATCTAATCGAGTGACGAGGACGTTTCCTGCCTCTTATTATCCAATCTTACAAATTTGCCAATATCAGAACTAGAAAGGAGGCTTTTTTTTCTGTCACTGCAGTGCTAATCAGAACACGAGGATTTTCCTCTGGGGAATCTAAGGAAATAATTTAACTGTTCACAGACGACGCATCGGATTCTATATTTCTAAGAGTAGGACAGCCTTAAACTTAAAAAGTGTATTTTGCTATATATCTTACTCAGTACTACTAACGGTCACTGAGATCAAGAAATCTTAAAAATCAAAGTTATACGAGGGCTTTTGGAGACGGACCTCGTAATTTTGAGCCATGCTCAAGTGAAGAGGATGACACCTGTGAGCTAGAGCCCCCCTTTCCTCACTAATACAAAACAACAACGGTAAAACGTTTGAGCGTTCGAGAGATTTAACGTGCCTCGCTCCCCTGAATGGCGGGTCTTCTGTACTACTGGGCTCAAACTCATCACACGCCAGCAACGAGTCCTTAACATTGACCACTAGGCTACCGCGGGTACTCAAATCAGCAATTCCTAACAGAATCGTATTTATGAAATGCAGTAGTATGTGAAAGGGTTGCAAGAATCTGTATCCATAACTACATAAACATAAACTTATGAAAAGTCCTACAGCTTAACTCATTGGAAGACGAATAGAAAACCTCGTAAAAATACAGAATAATTGGGTTTGCGTGAAAGAAGTTATAAAAATAAACAACCTTATTTATATGATCTGGTTTCATTAATAGAGAGCAATAGTTGATAGGATAGAGGATAAAACCATAGAGAGCTGATAACTTCTTTTTCGAGACACCAGAATATTAGTAGAACTTTTAAATTTCTTTTTCATTTTATGTACAGAATACATGTACTCCATGTGACTTGACACGACTTTCCTTTTTTTTATCAGCATCGAACATAGCAGATTTGGGTGGAATATTACAGGAGAACCACCTGATTTTGAACATCATTCGAGTGACGAGGACATTGTCTGCCTCTTTCTATCCAAACTGCAAACACTGCCAATATCAGAACTCGAAAAAGGCTTCTTTCGTGTATCGCTGCAGTGCTAACCAGAACACGAGGATTTTCCTCTGGGGAATCTAAGGAAAATTTAATTGTTCATCACATTCTATATTTCTAAGGGTAGGGCTGCATTAAACTTAAAAAGTGTGTTTTGCTATATATCTTTCTCAGTACCACTAATGGTTACTGAGATAGCAAGAAATCTTAAAAATCAAAGAACAAATTTCGACATGTACTGATTTATTTCCAGTTTATTGAATGTGTATTTCTGATACTAGTGGTGAATCCCTGAATTGGATAAAGTTTTCTTTCGCATTACATATGAGAGTTTCTTAAGATATCAACGCTTAGAATTATATAAGACAAATATTAATGTTTAGGAATATTTAAAATTTAATCTTGTCTTAAGCGAACAAAAGAATTCTCGTGGTTTCAAAATCAAAGGTTCTGTTTTAAGAAGTATAGGTTGATCAAAATGACATAAAAAAATTATCAAAACATTTTCATATCTTTCTACCTCAGTTAAGTCGAGTTTCAATAATTTTTTTATGAGGAATGGCTTTCGAAATTAATTTAAAGATTTATAAAATATAACATAGAATTTCATTTAGAATATCGTAAAATGGAAGAATACGTTTTTTTTCCACTTGTTAATATAAACAAAGGACACTTAGAAACCTTTAAATTTTTTTAAAAAAAATAAACCATCTTACAATGGGAGACAAAACATTCTTGGAGTAGATATTTTGAATTAAAACTAAATCATTTTTTTAATTATAACCTACTAGCTGGTATATCCGTTCTTCGCACGGTTGAATTGAAAAATTAAACAATACACATTGAAGGATAAAGAAGTCTTTAAAGAAATAATTTTACGTAAATTGCAAATTAAATAAAAAAAATGCATATATCAGCTGAACAAAAAAAAACAACAACATATTTTTAAAATTTTAAGTCTGTAGATATAACAGCTGATAAAAATGAATTTTTTAAAATTTATAACGCTTTGTAACTCTCTTGCAGGTCGATTTTTTAAAACTCCTTCTTAAATTGATCTCTAATCAGAAAAAAGTAACACAATATTACAAATTTTGTGTAATGAACGCTTAAAATAGTGTAAATAATTTATATCTGGCTTTGGAATATGTTAATATTACTTTCCGCTGTATTTATTTTATATTAAAATTGTAATATTCGCAAGCTATGTCGTTCCTTAAATTATAATAGCAATTCAATGGAAACATAGCGAATTGTTGGCGATGGAGCCAAGTTGACATCATTCTTGGCTACCATGTTGATAGCTAGGCGATTGACTGAATGGTGCAGGATTTGAAATGCTGTATCGCAAACCAGATGGGCAGCTGCCACAAAACGGATAGCTCAAAAACCTTCTCCAAAAAATACATATACATGCCAATTTTAATAGTGCTCGGTTGAACCGTGTTATTGTGAAGCGATGTCATATATACAAACATCAATTTATATAAATAGATACTCGTGTATGATAATTTGTAGTTTTCTCAAATCACTTCCAAACGGAAACACATTTCTTAAACACAATAATATTATTCTAAAACGGTTTCTATAACCTTTATCCATAACCACACCCATTCAGAAATGATCTTGAAGACTTATAATTTAGAATAAATACCACATAAACTTATTCATAATCTCCAGATCCTTTTTAAGCTTTTAATAACCATTTTATAAATACAATTGATCAATTGTGTATTTTTCTCAATTAATTTGAAATTCTTTAATTTTCCCATTTTATACACATAGAAAAAATACAATAAAGTGTGATGATTGTAGTTCGACATCAATTTGCGATCTTTAATGCTCTGTACAATTATTATAATACTAAATTATTCTGTTTTTAGACAACTGTGAATCAGATATTATTCAATATAAATTATTATTAAAGTGATTAATCAAAAAAAAAATTAATTCCTTTTAACATCATTTAAAGTCATAATTCAAAGCATTGTACATTTTTTTGAAAAATTTTCTATTACATTAATTTATTTTCCGAAAAAAATATTAATTTTTTCATTTCTATATAGGAAAAAAATATTAAACTCATTTTAGATGCTTAATTGAACATTACATTTTAAAAAATGACATCATCAAAAAAATAGAATCTATTTTAAAATATACATAGAAATGGAAAAGTAACGTATTTCTCTTAGCATTTAGTTATCTTTTAGTCTGTACTTGTAAGGAGAGAATAAAATGTTGGTTTCTTTGAAATTATTAAAAAAATACTTTGTACGGAATTTCTTTTAGAATATATCATGTTGGTCAAAATTATATGATTGTTTTTTAAGGAAAATAGAAAGAAAAATTATATCAGAAAATTATCATTACAAAAGTATCTATCATTAATACTAATACGGGACTTAATGCAAAAGGCATTTATTAGATGGATTTCATTAATCAAGTGCCACTGAAGACCGTCGTGTAGAGAATGCGACGTTAAGTACTCACTCACCGAAAGTATTTTCACATCAATCAGTGTTTTGGCAGAAAGAGAAAAAATTGGAAAAGTAACGAATTATACGTTTTGCAAAAATCATTGTACAGATTAGTCTCTTACAGTTCATTTAGAAAGCACTTGCTACACAATAAGATGTCATTCGTTAGTATACAAGCACTAAAAAAAGTTCACCGAGATTTCACAAGCAGTTTGAAAAATGAACTGCTGCTCGTCTTCGCATGATTTCTAGTTCTTTTATTTAATATTTTTTCTGAATATAGAGGCGGATCAATGATTTATTCTTACTGTTTTCTATTGGATGAAATAAAACTGTTTCCACCAAAATATGAGTCATTAAGTTTTTTATCTTTGCAGGAAAACTTAAAATTTCAGGAGTTACAATATCCATTCAAGTAGAAAACATTACATAAAGCATTTAATGTGATAGACTTTTAACCTCTTAATCCTTTTACCGGTCTCATTGCAAATGGAGTACTTTAAAAAATAGCAAAGAAAAACTATAACAACTCTTAATTGAAAAACCAGAAGGGATATAGATATTACGGAAGAATAAAAATATAATTTACTCGATTCTGTTTACTTGAAATCATTGGAAGGATTGGCTTTACGTTGCGTTTAATGAAATTTGTTTTCTCTGATCTTTTAAATTGCTAATTAGTTGATTCGGTATACAAAAACTGCAGAACTATCTCTTTTTCTCCTAGACTGCCAAACATTTTTTGATGGTCTCTTAATTCTCAGTTTCATGTTATATGTATAAAAAAATACCGTATACGTTGTATCTCGGACAGATTTAGGCGGTGAACTTGAATACTGCCTCAAACAAAGCAAATGCAGAAAGTATCATAATCAATGGTCCCCTTCATTTTTAAAATAAATAATTTTTACACTACCTGTATAAATTATTAAACCTTAATCTCATAAATTTTGAAATGTACATCTATACCATTATACATCAATGCAGAAGGTATAAACTGAAAATGTAGAATTTTCTCACATTTTTTTTCATTTTCGACATGAGGTTTAACCGATTTTTTCCAATGCCAATGATACAGGTACAATCCAAAAATTAATTTTCTTTATTCTTTTAAATATTACAAGATTTCCGTTTATTAACTTCGCTCTCGGAAGAAAGATGAGCATTATACGTTCAGATTCTTACAATTTACTCTATGATGAAATAAAGGGATGACGTCTAAGCTGAAAATCCAAAGTCCTACATTATCCGAAGTTAATGAATTTGAGCCAATACAGATTTATAGAGCGTCAACTCCGTCACACGGAGTGTCTCCAGTGTTATTATGACTTGAAACTACGACCAGACCAAAGAAATTGCACCCTACGATACCATAACGACACGGCATTTTACCAGTTCTAAAGAAATTTAATGTTTGATGATGCTCACAATTTTTGTGCTTTTATTAGAATTTATTGGAATGATTTGTCAAATAGTAAGCTAACTATTTATATGTATATGTGGCAGTGGTATTTATATAAGCCTCTGGATAGAAGTTATCATTTTGGTTCAGCGGTAAGTTACGTGCTTACGGATCAGAAGGTACTGAGTTCTAATCTATCCTTCATATAGTTACACACATTTAAGCATATAGGCGTAAGCAGTTTTACGTATAGTCAGAGCTATCAGAAATGATACATTTAACTTGTTCAGTGAGCATTGGTTCATTTCAAATTAATATCCCAGTTTAGTGATAAACCATTAAATATTCCCTTCTTCTCTGAAAGTTTTGTGAAGAATTTTAGGTTTGTGAGTGTGTTTCGATTTCTACAACAGTTTCTTTTCTTCTTATTAATAAATGATTAGATTTGATATTTGGTTTCTCACTCTAACATTTGTATTTACAATAATTCCTGTTTTTCTTCTGACTTATGCAGGGGTATTCAGAAACTATTTGGAACACACACAAACACAAAAGGAATCAATGGTGTAAAATGTAATGCAAGCGTGCAATGCCTCGCAGAAGAGCACGGATGTTGATACGAGGACAGAACACAAGAATAACATATACATTACTGAAAATTTCAAATTGCTTAAAAGATCATTTTACAAAGAATAGGAACAACGGGGAGGTATTTGGAAAATTTCTGGAATATTCCAGACAAATCGCAAACCTCTCGAATAGAGCACAAAACACTGCCTACACCAGAGATGCCTCTCATACGAATCCTTAGTTTGCTCTTATAATTAGCAATCGAAACAGAATACATTGATTAAGGTGGGTCCAGATATACGGTGAGCGTGTAAGTGAGTAAATATTAAAGTCGCAACATTCAGCTACTGAAAGACTATTGGCGAATGACCTCGTAATTTTGAACCATGGTCAAGTGACGGAGCCGACACCTGAGCTGTCACTCCCATCTCCTAACATCCACACCAACGGGAGGACGTTTGAGCTTCCATATATTTAACGTGCATCAGCCCCTTTTTCACAACACATCTTCAGGAGTACAAGGCTCGAACACATGACACCCAGCCACAAATCCGTTACCTTCACCACTAGGCTACCAGATATTTTCAATTAATTTGGGAAACGTTGTCACTAGTGAACCACATTAACTCAACATGATCCTTCTACGCTCTCTTTGAGAAATATACTATCCACCACGGCCATGTCTAGCTATAGGACTACTATTATTAGTCAATTTTCCATTTGCTTCACCCACCGTGTAGATGGGTCTGATGCACGTTAAAAATGTTTAGCTAGACAACAAAGTTTCCACGGTACGTTCAAACTCGATGCAAATAATAAGCAGCCACTAAAAATTGTTGAAATGTCAAATGAACAATCAATACAATATGAAAGCACACTAATTCCAAGTTATATATTTTGTATTTACTTATTATAAACTTGGTGAAAGTTTGAAATTTTTAAATGTTTTCTAATGGCTTTGTAAAAACCATTAGTACTTTTTACCATTTTTTCCAAAATCATTAATAATAGCAATTTTTTTGAAAATTTTAAAATGCATTTAAATTGAGATAAAAAATTTAATTTTGAAATTTTCAGCATTGTTATTGAGAGTTTACTTGAAAAGATAAATAGAAATATAAAGAAAATAGAATATTATTATATCATTTCACTCATAGTTTGTATTGTGTTCTTTTTATCATTATCTTCAAATAATAGCTAACGAAATATTTTTCTTTAGTGATTTTCAAACGAATGGGGCGAAAGCTCGGTAATGAGGGAAATGTGTATAATTTGCAGAAAATTTATAAAATACATTTTCGGTATTCAGCTTAAGGCATGATACCAGCTTCACAATTTTTTTTATTTTTAATATTTGATGTTTGGTTTTAATTGTATTTTATAAAAGTTCATATTCAATAATAATTGCATGCAAAATTTTTAATTTGTTGCAAAAGTTTGTAAAATTTAAATATTTTGAACTTTTTAAAGCATTTTCTAAATCCCTAAGGGTTTTTTAAATATATATCTTTACTTTCAAAATTTTTTTCCAAGTACTTTATTATATACTACATAAAACTGTGCATGGGGTATTTTCTGGTGCTGCTTTTTAATTTTAGTAATTTTTTTCTAGTTAAACTTCAAAAATTCTTAAAAAAACATTGATTTTGATTTTGAATTTTTTAGAAAAAGTACTAAACATGTTACAGTTAATTCCATGCACAGTTTTACTAATCATTTTACTAAACATACATTTCAGAACATGGATAAAAAAGTTTCGAACCCATACTTCAATTATCAAAAAAGCCTTAGGGTTTGAATAACTGTATGTGCACAAAAATTCAACATGGAGAAATATGAGTTTGAAGTTTTCATTCCATGAATAGCATGATATAATATTCATGAAATAGTCTGAAACTTTTATGAACTGTTAATTAGCTTATTTAAAACTACTTACCATAAAAAATTGCACAAATGTAAAACAAATAAACGGTATATTGCCATAATAAATACATCGAAAAAAAACCGAATGAAAGATCAATATTTCATAAAACTTTATCTTAATAATTATAATAAAAAAAAATACGCACACTTCAGATCTAATTCCATGCTCAGAGCTGATGCACAACATGTACAAAAGATTTTTATGCCTTCATTTTTTATTTCCATGATTTTAAAAGCCTTCGCATTTTAAATATTGTATACGAATGAAAGCAAAATCAAATAACAATTTATAGGTAAAATATAACAAAATCTATAAGAGCTGCATATGTACATATACTTCAATAATTATCTTGAAATATATTAATAATAAAAGTGTTAAATTTCACACACCTGGGATATATCACCAAAAAGAAATATATAAAAATGGGAGAGTTTTTATATTCTTGCGAATTAGATTTTTAATTATCTGAGTTATCAAAATGATATGTAGTATTTGTGCTTTGGGAGAATTCGGTTTGAAGCTTTAATTTTATTCATAATAATATCATAAAAAGCAGCACAACTTTTAAATCTTGAACAAATCCATTCTTTCTTCAATAAACAATTCACAAACTAGAATGTTTGCATGAATAGTACAATTCTTTTTTGAAATGATTTGTTACTGCACATATAATGTCAGTTTCATTGATGCGCATTAGAAAAATAATTAATTCATTGTTTATCAGGCTCTTTTCTAGCAGATAATCTGAAATGTATGCGTGGTAGTTGCTGTTTAGCATCAAACATTGCTCCATAACTTAATAAAAAATGCAGGTAAAGCTTTGAAATTTTGTATTCATGTTTATAAAGATTTCAGGTATCAAAAGAGCCAATAAAGAATTTTTCGACAGTTTAATGCTTTTTAGGGTACCATACCGCGTAAAAAATTACTATTCTATGTGTGAAGCTACATGGTAGAAATAAGAATAGAAAGTACAAATTCGAACAGTGTCCTAAATAAAATATTTTTAATCCCTTTTGGATTACACTTATTCATGTTGAAGTTAAACAGTATTTGATGCTCATTTGCCTAAAAAATCTTTACTTCTTAAATTCCACAATTTCCGTACACTTTTACAAAAAGATAAATAATGCGAAATGTAATAATTCAACGAAGAGGAAGAAATGATTGTCACAATTCAAAGGACTAACAACTGAATATTAAGTAACCGATAAATCACTTTTGGAACCCAAGAACATTGAAAAAATGAGAGGGAAAGGGAAATTTCTGTGTGAATGGGACGTATTTAAAAAGAAAATTTTCTCTGTGCTTCGAAACCTATGATCTTGAAAGAATGTAAAATAGATATAGTGTAAAGCCAATACCAATAGACTATAAAACATTTTTTGTGTGTAATTATAGGCTCGTCTACGTGAGCGATTTTCATAACTCATTAAAATGAGTATAAATGCAGAATGATTCTTGCAAATAGACGGTAGATGAAACAAATGTCTTTTGATAGAAACGAAACGATTCAATTTACGACACTTATCAAGATGATAGCAAGCATTGTGCAATTTATGAAGTATTTCTATTATACTATTTGAATCTTTTACTATTAATTTTTTATATTATCAAAACTGTACGTATTGAAGATCGATAGAAATTTTTAAAATTTTCAACTTCAAAATAAAGTATTTATTTAAAAATATACAAAAGGAACCAAAAAATAGCGTAATAAATAAAACTATACGGTTCAAATTAATTGGGCAAAACTGATTTTCTTCTCTGAGTCGGTATGTGATGACCAGATTTGACATTAAATAATTAAGCGGATTGTAAATTTAACAAATTTTACTAAACAAAACGGATCCTAACCATAAGTGTACAGTTGGCTCGGTCCTAAACCTATAGAAGTAATTATCGCCAAATAGATCCAACCTCCTGCCCCACTCTGTAATGACGAAGTCATTGAACAAACATTTACATTATAAAAATAACACAATAAAAGTTACAATACTATAGTAAGAATATGTGACAAAAACAATTACAATTCAATATAAAGATGCAGTATTATTTATACATACTCGGATGAAAAATCAATTTGCACATAATAAACTGGCAATTTTAGTAACTGGTCATTTGTAAATTTCCTGTTTATCTTTTAAAGTCACAACTCTAACTATATTACCCTTACTAGGAATGGAATGTTTCGGATTTCTTGGGATGGGGAGTTTCTTAATCATCCTCCAACTCGAAGTAATCCCCTATCTTCTAAAGCGAGATGCAAATTTAACAATTGACATGAGTTCGGAAGATAAATTACCCTTTCTAAATATCGAATTTCATTAGAAAATGAAGTTCTTCGAATATTTTTTAGTATACACTTCAATGATTCTGATAGTTCAATGCTATTTTTAAACCACATAGTTCGTATTATTAAATTTTTTTGACTTTATAATAAATCGCCTACACCAGGCAAATACTCTTTGCAAATTAGTAACTGATCAGCAATTTAGACTAAGGTCAAAGTTCTTTAATAAGGCATATGGTGGAATGTCCGAAGTTGCTTTCAATTCTTGTAGTACAAGTTTATCTCCTTCTATGGCAGTAATGTGTAAGGTTCCAGTTCTTAATACTGATGTCAGAAAGATCGACTAAACCACAAAACCACGATATTGCATTTTATGTGCACTAATATCTCTTGAAAGAATGTCTCAGCAGGGTAATAATTAGAATTGACGTGTTTCCAAAAAAATGTTCTGTGAGTTCCTGAATTATGTTTACCCGGTTTCTTAAGAAAGTTTTTAGTTGATTAAGTTGCTTTTTGATCCAAGCCAGGTCAATGCTGGAATCAGTGTAAAGGCATCAAGGGTTTTTAAGACATCCATACACGTTCGGAAACGTGATTTTTCAAAAGCCTACAAACGAATAATTTTTTTAATAATTAGTTTCACTTAGATTAAGATACACGTATAAAATTGTTTTAAGAATGTTATTACAACAAAAAATTATTTAAATGCTATATTTAGCTTTAGACTTTTTATAACTATTTCGTGTTATTATTAATTATTGTCACCCTTTATACCATAGAAAACTGACATTCATATTAAGTTTCGCTCAGTTTGCTAGACCACTGTTTGTCGCAAAACATTACGAGTCACAAATCGGCCATGAACAATGCGATATCCATTCTGTGCTATCCCTAGCGAAATATATATCGGGATTTTTTCTGGAATATTATTAATTTCATCAGCACCTTCTTCATATTCTTCGCAGTCAATTTCACTCAATGTTGCGTCTTTATTGGAATCTAAATTACAACAAGACAGCTCACCACGATCTGATTCATAGAAAACTCTAACAACAAACTAGCAATTTCATCAAGGCTCAGACTTTTTCTACTAGTGATCGTTTTAGGATATCTGCTTTACACAAGGTTTGAAAATCGAATGAAAACTTTTTATAATATGTAACGAAGCTTTTAAGTACAACGATTTTAGTGCGACAAACCCATACCCGTTGTGAAACCAATAACGTTGCATTCACTGTCAAATAAATAAATATAACTTCCGAAAGTTTGTTTTCCTATTAGTATCTTCTTTGTGAACTATCTTTTGCTGAACCACAGCTATTTATTATGAAACTTGGTGTAGAAACGACACCAACAGATGTTCTAGGAATATTTAGTTGTAAAATACCTCTTAATTAACCTGGAACCACAAACATGTTATGTGTAATCCACATGGAAAATGATTTAAAAAGTCACGAAAAATTTCCAAATTTCCTGCAATAATGTGGAACAGAGAACAAACTAAGCAGGCCACGGTGTCCAATTGACAACGATGAACGTTTTAATGTTGAACGCTTTATATTCAAGAAACGAAACATTATGAACACCCCTACATTTTGCAATGAACTCGCCTGGATTATGTGGAAAGCACGCGTTAAGGAGGAATTTGTATTTCACTGAAACTAGTGAGTCTGACGAATCATCCTTTCACTTACTTCTGTGTGTGATGGGAAAGGCTGCGGATATAAGTGACTTTGATAGAGAGCAGATTGTAAAGGCTCGAAGGCTGTGAAAAAGTATTTCCGAAAGCTATTCACGGTTCGTTCGCGATCTACAGTTATTAGTCCTTATGCAAAGTGGACTAATGACGGTGAAACCAGCAGTAGACAACATGGTGTTGGACGTCCTCACGCTATCAAAGAAAAAGGTCGTCGGAGACTGTCTCGCATGGTGAAGCAAAACCGGAGTCAGAAAGTGGCTCAACTGACAGCCCAATACAATGCACGACCAAGTAGTACAGTATCAGAGAACACTGTTTAGTAGACACTGTTGGATATGGGGCTACGCAGCAAACGTCAAAATCTTGTGCCTTTGCTGACCAAGCGTCATCGCCAACTGCGCCTGTGCTGGGCCCGGGAACATCGTGACTGATCCGTGGATAAGTAGAATAGAGTTGCATTTTCAGATGGATCACGGTTTGTCATTCATCGCGCAAATGGCCGTGTCAGGATACGCAGTCTTCCAGGCGAAATGTTGCTCCCTCATGGGCGTCTCTGGGGCCCATGGTTGTGGTAGACCAGACCATGAATGCTACAGGGTATCTGCACATCATTGCGGACCAGTTGCACCTCTATATTACCTCTGTTTTTCCAGCTGGAAATGGAATATTCCAACAGGACAACGCCCTGTGTCACAACGCTAAAATTGTATTGGAGTGGTTTCATGAACATGATGCTGAATTCCAGTTAATGTACTTGCTGCTTGACTCACCGGATCTCAATCCGATAGAACACATTTGGGATGACATGGGACGGCAGCTCAGAGTTCATAGACCACCAATTCGAAAAATCTCGGATTTGCGTGCACGTTGCTTAGACATCTGATACAATCTGTCTCCCGCCATCTACCAATGACTTGTGGCATCCATACCAAGACAGGTTTAAGCTGTGTTGCGCTCCAAAAGGTTGGCAAACTCGTTATTGACAGGTGGTCCTAATGTTTTGGCTCTTGAGTATATATATATATATATAAAAGTTTTAAAACAGTTTTTCCTTATTCACAACTATTTCATCGAGCTTGTTTAAAAGAATCTAAAGAAAAACGTCGACCCTCATTAAATGAATAAAAATTCAACCCAACTTCAAGAGAACTGAACATGGATTGTTACTAAAAAACAAGAAACATGTTAGGATCCACAATTGTGTATATAATATGTTCAAGAACGTTTTATATTTCGCCATTAAAAATAAATCTATTCCAAAATTGATAAATATATGCTAAATCTTGCTACTTTTATATTTCTCGAGTTTTGATTTTAGTTCTTTTGGTGCAATCAACTGATCACTCTCACCTCAATTAAAAATAACTTAACCCCACTAGCTTACAATACCATTGGATGTTTTCCTAAGAAACCTAATCAAATTCCGCTGAAATCTAAGTATATTTACTTTGTAATAATATATTTAAATAAATCACAAGGGTAAGATAGACCTGTTAGAAGGAACTTGCATTTCTTATACATCTATGTCTCTGTTGAATGTATTTGTGTAAATGAAGACTGTTATGAGAACAAATTTCCAAGGTAATTCACGATTCTAGTTAACAAGAATATAATCATAAATCCTACTTTCTGAGATTGCGTATAAAAAGGCTCGTGTGTCAGTCAAAATAAAACGTTTAAAAAGAATAATTTTAAAAAAATTAAATCAATTCCTGCTTTGATCAACCAAAAAAAAATTTTTTTTTTGTTTCTTTTTCAAAATAGTTACAATTATTAGAAATATGTATATACATATGAGAGATATACAAAATTAATTTGCACAATTAATATTTATTAATTATAAATTTATGATGTATGTCATTCAAAATAATCGGGTATATTAAATTTGAGCACAATTGTGAAACTTAAAATGCATTTTAATAAAGATTGAAAATTTGAACAAGATAAATATAGAGAGAACTAATAGCAGGAATTGAAAAAGAGAGCATGCCTTCAGATGCATGAAAACACTCGGTACCCTTAAGAGACACCGAGATTTCTTGAATAAAAATGTACACAAATAAAATAATAAAAATTCATTAATTCCAGTTTATATATAAAGAATATTTTTCTTAAATTACTGATGGGTCATTCTTTTCCAAAATTATTAATATTCCTCATTATTATTTTAGGTATTTTAAAAAATTTCTTTTATACGAACTCAAATTAAATTTTAAAATTTTAGAATCATGATATTGAGTTTAGTTGAAAAGACCTAAAGAAATAAAAGGAAGGTCGCACATTTTTTGCCATTTTTCTAAATTATATATAATTAATTTTTTTCTTCTTTTTCTTCGTTCTCTATAAAGAATAATGCACAAAATATTCCGTTTTTTAAAAAAATTATTAAATGTGTGACAAGAAATTCCTGAATGACAAGGTAGTGTATTTATTAGAAAATACTAGCTGTTACCCTCCCGCTTCGCTGAATCACACATCTAATTTGTATTTTCTAAAAATCTCTAAAATTGAAGTATAGAATGATGTTTGCTCTTTCGTAACCCCAAAAACCAAGTGGATTCCCGCAAAACCAATTTTTGGTGGATCTCTACTCCGTAAATTGAACATGCAAGCCAAATTTCAAGTCTAAATCTAACAGAAAATAAGAAGTTTTACTATCAATATCCACGTAATCCCGTTGAGAGCCGTTTTCCAAAATAACCGCTCTTAGAGGATTTCAATTCAACACAAAAAAAATCCAAACCAAATTTCATTATTATAGTCCTTGTAGCTCGAAAAAAGTAATTTTTTTTTGTCAATACGTCCCAGTAACCCCCTGCACCCCCCCCTAAGAACTTGATTTGCTTAAAATACATTCTTAGTGGATCTCTATTCAACAAAAGAAACATGCTTAACAAATTTCAAGTATATGGGTCTAACAATTAAAAACATTAATTTTTTTCTGTAACTCCTCTTGACCCCTCGCAAACATCCTTAGGGGTCAATTTTCGTTTCACTCTTTGTTAGAGGAACTCTATTCCATGAAAGGAACATGCCTACCAATTTTCAAGCAGGATGATCAAATAGTTTAAAAATGGAAATGTTTATCGATTACGCCTCTTAAACTCCCGAAATTAAACTTGGTAGTTGATATTCGCAAAACCCATTTTGTAGCGGTTCTCTACTTTACGAAAGGAATCTGCTTATCAAATTTCAAGACTGTACATCTAACAGTTTAAAATGGGGATAATTGTCTATAACGCCACTTGAGCCCCCGCAACGCCACTTCTGGGTCTGTTTTCACAAAACCCATTTTGTAGGTGAATTGCACTCTATGAAAGGAATCTGCTTAGCAAAATTTGAAGACTGTGCGTCCAATTAATTAAAAATGCAAAAAAATTATCAATAACGCCCCTTGAACCCCCGCAACGCCACCTAGGGGTCAATTTTCACAAAACATATTTTGTAGTGTATTTCTATCCTATGAGAGGAATCTGCTTACCAAATTTCAAGACTGTGAGTCTAATGGTTTAAAAATAGAAATAATTATTTATATCTGCCCTTAACCCCCTGCAACACCCCTTGGGTGTCAATTTTCTCCAAACCCGTTTTGTAGCGGATATTTACTCCATGAAAGAAACATTTCTACCAATTTTCAAGCAGCTAGGTCAAGTAGTTTAAAAACGAAAATATTTATCTATTACGCACTTATACCCCGCAACGCCACTTAGAAGTCTGTTTTCACAAAACCTTCTTATAGCTGACTCTATTAAATAAATCTATTTATCAAATATAAAGACTGTGCGTCTAATAGTTTAAAAATGGAAATAATTATCTGTAACGCCCCTTAAGTCCCGCAACGCCACTTGGGGCAATTTTCACGAAACCCATTTTGTAGCGTATCTCTACCCTATGAATAGGAATCTGCTTACTAAGTTTCAAGACTGTACGTCTAGTAACTTAAAAATCGGAATTTATAACGCCCCTTAAACCCTCCGCCCCGCAACACCCCTTGTGGGTCAATTTTCCCAAAACCCATTTTGTAGCGGATATTTACTCCAGGAAAGCAACTTACCTACTAATTTTCAAGCAGGTAGGTGAAGTAGTTTAAAAACGGATATATTTATCTATTACGCCTCTTAATCCCCCACAACGCCACTTAGAAGTCTGTTTTCACAAAACCTGTTTTGTAACTGATCATTATTCTACGAAAGGAATCTATTTATATCAAATTTAAAGACAGTGCGTCAAATAGTTTAAAAATTGAAATAATTATCTATAACGCCCCCTAAGCCCCTGCAACGCCACTTGGGGGTCGATTTTCACCAAACTCATTTTGTAGCGGATCTGTACTCTCTGAAAGGAATCTGTTTACCCAATTTCAAGATTGTACATCAAGTAGTTTGAACATGGAAGCAATTATTTATATCGCCCCTTAACCCCCGTAACGCCCCTTGCGTTTCGAATTTCGGAAAATCCGTTCTTAGCTGACGTCTACTCTATGAAAGGAATATGTGTACCAAATTTCAAGTCTGTAGGTTGAATAGTTCCGGAGATATCGTGATTAGTCAGTCAGTCAGTCAGTCAATCAGTCAGTCAGTCAGTCAGTCAGTCAGTCAGTGAGTGAGTCGCTTTTCTCCTTTATATATATATATATATATATATATATATATATATATATATATATAATTTTTTTTTTCTTTTTTTTCGTTCTCTATGAAGAATGATGCACAAAATATTCTTTTTTTTAAAAAAAAATATTAAATATGTGACAAGAAACTCCTGAATCAATTTGAAGAATTAATAAAAGAATAATGAAGTAATATGGTATATCAGAAAACCAATTTTCACATTGAAAAAAGGAATTTATACAGTTCAAAGATTCGGAATATATTTAATTATATTGCATTACATATTTTGCTAACATCCAGAGAATTCGTCGTCTTCGACACTTTCCCTGCCTTCTCTGAAACGTCGATGCCACTCATAAACTTGTTTTCACGACAATGTATCATAGACTTACACATATTTCAAAATTTTGTAAGTTTCCGCTGCGCTTTTTACCGAACGAACACAAAATTTGATATTCATTTCAATGGTTTTAAAAACAACTTCCACATGTTCTTCGGATTTGTAAATTTTCACATATCACACACAGGACCCTTTTGTTTTCAATTTACTTGAATAACGTTAAATCCAAAATTTAAGTTTTCTTCAGAATATTTCTTTGATTAAATTGTCGGAACCTTGCTTGTCTTTGTACTGGTTGATAGTTTATTACAGTCGATTGATCGCTTACGACTTAAAACGGTATCTATGATTTTCTTTTAATCTACTAACGTAAATACTAAGTACTGTGAATTGCAACTAACGCGCGCGTGTGCAAATTATAAAATGTACATTCAAGATAGATTCGGTAGCTATAGAAGTATTGACTCGGCTAAAACTGACTGGAATTGCACGAGATACAGCATTTTTACAGACTCGCGTTTTACGCAGACGTCCGATAGTTGCCCAGATTCTCACAAACATTAGCGAGAATGCCAGATAGGATGCATATGATAGAGAGTACCAGAATATATTAGAGGTACTCAACATTTTTTTCTGACGGGTGCATACATATGTCAGGTATTTCACGCGGGCCGCAACAAGAAGAGTGATGAGGTTCTTTTAAATATTTTGGTTCTTTTAATTATTTTTTTTATGTTTTTCATTTTTGTCTCTTAATTTTTCTAAATTGGAAGAATTTCAGAATCACTCTTTCACAATTTCTGCATCAGTAAACGTTTTCATATGATTACCAATAACATAAAAAAATTCATAGGGTTCCTTTGTTACAATTGTGACATTACCATAGAAGAAACATTTTTTTTTTGCTGTTGTAAAGATTATTCAAGAACGCCTATTTATCATCTATTGAAAGAGATATTCGAGTAAAAGTTTCATTGAAAGATTCCTGTTTATAGGAATTTTTTAAATACATTCGTGACCAATCAAACAATTACTGAACCTTGCTTGTTTTTCACTACATAATAGTCAATATCCCAATCATCTTGGAATAATCTATTTCCTTTGAATATTTTTGGCTAGCATGATATGAATGATAGTTAAAAATTAGTTCCACTCATAAAATGATCGGTACTCCACTGTTGTCTATTGTCACTAATCAGAACAAAGTATCAATTCGCACCACATACGATATTTACAGCAACAAAAAAAAAAAGAAAAATTGATATATTTGATTTTTTATTAAAGAATTTCCCACCAAATTTTCATAAATAAATAAATGGATTTCTCAGAGCAATGGTTTATGACCGGGCCACTTAAAAAGGCCCGGTGGGTCGCATGTTGAGTATCTCTAGTTTAAACTATTTTTCTAATGACATATATACTTTTAGAAATGGATGACGGAGGAAATAAATCTTAATTTAAATATCATTGTGCAATATGTTTCCATTTAAAAATTATAGAAAGAAAAAGAACATAATAATTATAATATTAATTAAAACTAATTTACTTAAAATATATATCTCTTTAAAGTACCATATACATAATTTAATGCGTATCTTGTTAATTTGTACGGTTTATAATTAATATCATACTGTTGCTTTAGCGCCAAAGTGCATTATTATTGCATTCAATACAGTATTTTTGTATAGGTGGATGCTATAAAAAAGAAACGAGCCTTACAGTAGTCGCATACGATGTGTAACATCTGACATGTTGTCGTGGAAAATTCGCAATAGCAACTTAAATCCTGAAAAAAATGAATTGAGTATGATTGGAAATAATTTTCTACGGAATAATTATATTTAATGAAAATTTTACTTAACACAAGGAGTAATGCATTTTTTTAATCAAAAATAGTTATTCTTCTTCAATTTGGGAAAGAGCGGTAATGATAACTTATGATAACTAAACTATGACATATATACTTGTGATTTCAAAGTATTTAAAAATCGTTGAAAAATAGCGTAAATAACAGTACCACTGTTAGTTGTCCAAACATTTCGATTTGTGTTCATTTCGAGCTTGAGCACATCATTCAAAAAAGCTACGAGTGGCTCGGCTTCTAGCAAATTGAAGTTAACTTTAAAATCACCACTCAAAATCATTGAATACGACTGATAGTTTTTTTTTAAAAAAAAGAGCAAAACCATCTTCGGTATATAGTAAAAGTACAAAATGCAGGAAATCTTTAATTTTTTGAACCGTTTGATTCGGATAAATGTATACAACCCCCGAAATCACTGTTTGTCCATATTCAAATAAGCATTCTGCCGCACATATGTCCCCAATATCTTGAATAACAATACCCAATCCAGTTGTTTGTCGATAAGTAATTTACATATGAGCACAGTTGTTCTGTTCGCAATAGATCGCAACACCAGCTGCTCTGTGGCCTGGTCCTTTAAATTGTTCACAGCAATCGAAGTCAGGTTTCGAAACACGTTCGTCATTATCTACCCACGTCTCCGCCAACATGAGTAACGAACAATTTTGTGAAATAAGGTCGAAATCTGTTTGGTGAGCCCTCATACTTTGATAATTGAGCATAAGGATCGCCAGTTTATCCTTGGTGAAGTCTAATAAGACTTGCTGGTGTGTGCGGATTTAGAGTCAAGCGCAAACAAAACCGAGTTTTTGAATTAGAATATTTTAAAATGCTAAATTTAGCAATATAAAAAAGGCTGGTGGCTTGATGGCTACTAGAGTTGGAACCCACTTATATATTTCTTTTCAAGATCCAGCAAAAGGACTTAATACTTCTTCTTTGATCCTAAAGTGAAAAAAACAAAGATCTCAAGCCCTAAACCGAAGGGGGGGGGGAGTCCCTCCCGAATGTAGGAGAAAAAACACAACTTCACTGCGAGGGTAGTGAAGAGACACTACCAAGCGCGCTGATTGGTCAAATTAAAAAGCGCGCTCTTCCCCAACTTTCTGTTACGCATTTTCGTACCTTTTCACGAAACACTCCCACTAATCTCCAGCAATCGAGAGGAAAGATGTTACACATCAAAAATTATGATTAAAAATTAGGTTGCCAGTGTTGAACGTTTGAGAAGCACTGAGGTAAATACAACTTCAAGAGAATTGTATATAGATTGTTATTAAGAAACAAGACGGATTTTCAGAATGTGCCATTATTATATTTTCAAAAACGTTTTATGTTTAGCCTTTACAAAAATAATTCTATTCCAGAATTGATATTAATGTATATTAATTCTCGCATCTGTTATATTTCTCGATTTTGATTTCTCAGTTCTGTATGTGCGAATAACTGATCACTCTCACATATATTAAAAATAATTGAGCCCCACAAGTTTATAATGCGATTGGGTGCTTTCCTATGAAAACTAATCAAAACTTACGGCGATTTTCAAGTATATTTAATTTGTAGTAATATTTTAAAAATAAATAGCAACAGAGTAACATAGAGCATGTTTCCCCAGTTAGAAGGAACATGCATTTCTTGTTCGCTTACGTATGTGTTGAATATTTGCGTAAATGAGGAGTGCGTGATGAGAACATATTCCCCAGGAGATTCACGATTATAGTAAAGAAGAAACTAATAATGTTAAGCCTCCTTTATGAGATTGCTGTTAAAAAAAATCGAATATCAGCTATAAATTTTTTTTAAAAAAAAGAGCATGTCTTCAGTTGTATGATAAATCTCGGTGTTTATAAAAGCCACCAAGATTTCTTCAGCAAAAGAACAGGATAATCCCTAGAAGTTCGTTAATTCCAAGTTATATATTTAGAATATATTTATTATAATACTGGTAGAGCAAAGATATTTAGCAAACGCTTTGTGTTAATTACTTTACAAAATTATTATTATTATTCGTCATTATTATTTTAGGAAATTTTAAAATTTTATTTTTATGTACTAAAATTAATTTTAATTTTTTTACAGTCATGATTGAAAAGTTTATTTGAAAAGATTCAAAGAAATAAAAGGAAGCTGGCATATTTTTTTTTATCATTTTTCTCAATTTGTTTTGTTTGTTCTTTTTCGGTCTCTATAAAAATTTTACACAAAGTATTCTTTTAAAAAAAATTTTAGAATGTGTGGCAAAGAAATTCGTGAATGGCTCTAGGGTTGTGTATTCCTTACAAAACATATAAAGAATTTCTTTTTTTTTAAGAAAATAATTTGGAAAATTAATTAAAGGATAATGAAGTAGTTGGTATATCAGAAAACTAATTCCCAAATTGCCAAAGAGGAATTTATACTTGCGGCTCAAACTTTGAATATATTTAATTATATTGCATTTAGAATCTATTACCTGAACTATTTTGTAAGAAATGCCTTTTCTTCACTTTAATTTTAAATTTCGAAAACCTTTGAAAGGGGCACGCTTTGCGAAATATAACAATGCAGCGAAGAGTATGAAACGGTGATACACAATTCAGCCATTACTTCATAAAATACCATAAATATATAAAATATTTCTCGTGAGTGAGGGAGTGAATATTTACGTCGCAATATTCAGCAACTCGAGGGTTTTTGCTGACAGAATTCGTAATTTTGAGCCATGGTCAAGTGTCAAGGCCGACACCTGAGCTGCCATCACTCACGCCTAACTATGGGCTATATAATCGAATACTCAGCTTTAAAATATTTAGAAAAGCTTATCAACTTTGGTCTATCTAGATTTTGAATTATCGCATTTTTCCATATTCAAATATGGAAAAGAGGTAATCATCCAAAGTATCGTTCTCGTAATTTGACCGTGGCTCAAAATTACGGCATCCATTTACCGGTAGCCCTTAGACTGTTTCAGAGTAAAATATAAATTAAACCCAATGCATATTTAATAATACAAAGAGAACATTTGATGCATTTTGAATAAATGGTTATACAGAACGTTTGTGAAATTATTCGTCGCTCAATTGATCTACAGCAATTATAAAATTATATTTCTTATATAAAATCATGTCTAATTTAAATATTTTTATATAAGAAATTTTTTCAAGAAAATATTGGAGCTTATAAAGCAATTTTACCCAGGGTGTACTTGCCATTTCAAAAGCTAGACGTTATCCCTTTTGCTAGAGACTACACATAAAAAGCCACAAACTTTTAGGTAAAAAAATGCTATTCAGGAATTGCATTAACACATTAATATCCAGTTACACAAACGGTCCTGAGATAACTTGAAATGAACGACAGTGTGACTTATTCTGGAACTATAAACTACAAGGTTTGTAATAGAGTACTGTAAGAATGAATTTTCCAACACATATAAATTAATTTATTTTTAAAAATATTATTATTTGTATTTTTCTTCCAGGATTTCAAAAAATTTCTAAAATACGGATTAAAAAGTTAACTTTAAAATTTCCACTACCAAAACTGAGAGTTTAGTCCAAAACTTATGCCAATGGAAATAATGTAATCCACTCCCTCAGCCCTTTAATACCTTAGAGGAAACGGTTGCAAACTCGGGCGTAGCATTGTCTCAGTCAAATAAACGGTTCAAAATGCTAAAGCCAATAAAGATCCGTCATACAGTAAGACTGATACACGTTATATCAGTCGACATGCCAAGTTCACCTGTTTGCGTTATGTTAAAGTTTGGAGAATTATTTGCCATCTGAAACATCTTCATCACTTGGTCGTGACAGAGAAGATGCCATTTGACCATGAGGTTCAAAACTCCGAAATAAATCGTTAATAAATAATTGCCGTGTAACTTCGAAACACCCTCACCTTCTTGCACGCTAAACGCTTCGATTCTGTGAAAAGAAAAAGATTTTAAGCAAGTTACCATAGCTTCTGTTAGATGCTAATATTCGGTACCACCGAGAATTTAAGAAATGATATGACAGCTATCCAATACACTAAACATATGCACTATATCCAGTTTATTTAGTGTATATATCTTATAATACTGGTTAAGCATTGTACTTTTCAAAACATTTCCCATTAAATTACTTAAAACTTTGCCCAATATTTTTTTTTTATTAATGCTTGCAATTTTCATTTTAGGTATCTTTGAAATGTTAAAATCGAGCTAAAAATTGAATTTGGAAATTGTACCTGTTATTCAATTTTTAGTCTTAAAACAGTATAAATTTTATTAATAAGCAACGTATCGTTCCTAATCCTATTGTTCTACAACATAATAAAAATTCATGCGACAACAATATTTAAAAAAAAACAATTTGTCGAAAAGTACAACGAAATATTTCCTTTAAACGTGCTTATATTTATAAAGTATTTATAAAGTTAGTAATTTACATTACTTTTAATTTTAATTACTTTTTTTTATAAAGATCCCTTAATGTTTTAAGTGTATTTCACCTTTATTTGAAATATACATTTTAAAAGCTGTATTTTTACTATTAAAAAAAAGGGACAGGAAATAAGAAAAAGAAATATTACGCTTATAAATGCAAATTTATTTCATTGAGATTCCATATACAATTTTAAATATCACATATTTTCCTTGTAGATTTTCATCTTCCTTCAATTCTTTGGAACTTTTTCTTCCCAGCCCTTTATATGATAAAATGAATTCGTTACCTGTAGGAATAATTTTCTAAAATAACCGATTAAATGTTGCAATTCTCATGTTATTGTATACAATTTAAATATTATCTATCGTTCTGGAATCAATAATTTTTAAATGATCACAAGGTTTACTTATTGCCGTCTCACATGAATTAATATATTGAAATTAAACTTGGACAACAAAATTGTTGCCATCTCTTTCACAAAAAATTGATTTAAGTAATAAAACGGATGCTGCAATAATTATCGAAATACATTAGATATACTGATGATAGCAGCGAGTTTTCAGTATTCAGTAGGGTAGGCTTTAAATTTCCTATTTTTGCCTTACATTGATTTTTCACTCATCTGACAATAGATTTAAGTTATTCCTTTAACATGCGGGAGCGATATGTTGACATACAATATGCATCGTGAGATTCTGAGTCAGTATCCGCTGACATGTGCGAGAGAATATCTCAACTGTTTCTGTTATTATTGAAGCCCGTTATTACGTACAGTCGCAGAAATCTTTGCGGTATGGAAGATTTGCAGAGGTCCAGAGCGTCCGTCTGCTTCGACACTTTCCCTTGACTTCTCTGAAACGTCGATGGCACTCAAAAGTTGGCGCTTTCCATAACATACTACAGCCTTGCACTTGCTTCAAAATTTCGAAAGTTTCTGTAGCCATTTTCCCCGAACGAGCATGAAATTTGTTATTTACTCTCTGCTCAATAAACGTAATTTCTTTCAATGTACGGCTACTAAATGCATCCGCCTTCATAATACGACGCCGTGGCGAGCCACTGACCACGTGATTTGGGATAAACTTTTTTTAGAAAAGCGGAAGAATGCCGATAACACAAAAATGTTATTCTATCAAATCTACTGCAAACGTTTTCTACGTTATAGGCTCAATACGGGAACTTTTGAATCTTTCCTTGTATTCAAATACTTTGCCAGGAAACGACGAAACGAACCTATTATGCACGGGAAGTATTCACATCTGATTCTCTTGAACTCCAGTAGAATGGGATCTGGAGATCTCGTTCTCAGTATTAAGAGAGGATGACATCAATTATTTTATTTTATCGATTTTCTTTTCAAATTAAAATAATTACACTACAGAATGGAAGAATTAAACATATTTTTAATTCCAAATTACATTAAACATCCATTACAAAAAAAGCTCAATAGTAAAAATGTACAACCTGTAAAAATTATTAAAATTTTTTTCATTCGTTTTTAAATTATAATAATATATTCAGTTTATAAAAAAAAATTGCTATATGAGAATTTTCTTCTGAATTGATTTTAAAATATTAATATTTTCCCGTTCAAATCACATGAAAAAATATGCCTGATAATTATATATTTATATATATTACGTGATTTCCTTAACTCAGTAAAATTACTCTAAATGTACAATGATTGTGTGATTAAACAACTTATAAACCAAATAATATTCAATAGAAACTGAACTAAAATGAATCAATGGTTGACACTCAACCATTTGATTGCAATCACTAAGCATTTTACGAAATTTCCTACTATAACACCTTTATTTTTATCTTTCAAAAATTAAAATTTTCTATATGAAGAAACCGATAACTTTTAGTGAATGTTAATTTAACATTAAATCTTTAAAACGTTCCTCATTATAAAACATAGATTATTTTAAAAAAATATTCATGGAAGTAAAAAGGTAACATATTAATAACCATTTATTTAATTTTTAGTCGGTTTTTATAAAGAGGAAATGAATTCCTTCTCAAAGTATCATAAAAATCTTTGCATACGTATACATTTAAAATATGCCATGTAGACCTAAACTATGTTCATCTTTTTTTGCAGCAAAATGAGTGAAAAATACCTTAGTAAATTATCTACAAAAATAATAATTTTTATGAACGAGAAAGTATTAATATAACTTAGAAATTATATAAAAAACTCTTGCCACATTTAATAATATGAGACTTACGCACAATGCAATCATCATATGCGTTATTAGAAGCAATACATCTGATTAAAGTTGAAAAAGGTAATAAATATTACCAGACAGAACACGCGACATTGCCCATTTCTTGGTTAAAAAAAAATATTGCTATTCATGTCACACTCGGTACCAAATGACGACAACCGAGATCTATTGAGAAAAAAAGAGCGCTTCAGATGCAAAAAAGCATGCCCTTGCATGAATTAAAGGTAATTTATTCAGTATATGTTCTTGATAATAGTGGTAACTAATTTTTTATAGTTTTCTAATTAAACATTTAAACCTGTTTTTCCCCAAAATGACAATAATTGGATTTTTTTTCTTTCTAGAAAAATTTAAAGTTTCCGAATCTGACTTGGACCTTGAAAGAAAAAAAAATCCGAGAATTCAGTCGTCTGAAAGACTTCAAAATTCGTATTCTTACGACATCCGAATTACAGTCATTTAAAACAAGCAGAAACTTAGAATAATTGCTCGAACAACCAGTTTGTATTAGACATAACGAATTTACAAAAATCGGATGGACTCGCTTATGATTCTCAAAAATAATTTGGAAGGTTTGAATTCATATTATGCGGCTTTTACTAAATACTATTTGAATGTTTCATTCTCACAAATAGTAGTTTATCGAGAATTATTTGTCATACACAGTGAAAGTTGGTTAATCTTTAACCCGATAAACTATCTTAAGGAAAAAGGTGTTACGAGTTTTAAAATAACATTAAACCTGTTGTTCGTGTTCCAGATACGGATAGTTTGTGATAAATAAAACATTCATTCTATTCAAGTAAAGGAACTGAAAGCTGTTTTAGCTCAGAACACTGGATTATTTGTCAACAGGAAAAATATTTGTTGTATTTGCTCTAAGTAATTTATTGGTTTATTATCATTTAACCCGTTCAGGATCATGATCAAACATATGTGATCGCGCCTTTCTCCCTTCAGGGCTCCCATAAAAAAAGAAATTGAAACACGATAGGTTGATTATTGAGAGTCCAGTTATACAGTGAGTGTCTGAGTGAGTAAATATTAAAGTCGCAATTTTTAGCTACTCGAGGGCTTTATGCCACTGAACACTTAATTTAGAACCATGGTCATGTAGCGGGGACGACACCTGATCTGTCACTCCCATCTCTTAACATTCCCACCACCGAAACGGGAGGACGTTTATGCATCGGCATATTTATGTGCATCAGCCCTCTCCACACAACTGATATTCAGGGGTACTAGGCTCGAACACAGGACACGAAGTTCACGACAAGCTTTAGGACTACTAATATTAGTTACTTTTCCATTTGCTTAACCCAACCGTTTGTTTTACCACTGTACGTTCGTACTCGATGCAAATAATAAACAGCCACCGCAATTTCCTAAAATGTAAATTATAAATTAATATATATGTAGAGTGGTTAACGGAGTTCGTGTTTTCTTGTGGAAACTTAACCTCCTATCGTAAAGATTGGGTATAGTTTTTGTTGGCTTTACCTTAGCTTAGTACTGCAGAATAATATCGTGAGGATTTTTTTTTGATTAGTTAGTTAGAATCGATAATATGGATGTTGAAAAGAAAGGGATGTGAAAAGAAAATTTTAATTGAAGGTAGCATTTTGAGTGTTTAGTTTATTCTTGCACTGTGCGCATCGGGGGACCGAGTGCGCTTGTGTGCGGGTTTAATCATTATTTTTATGAGAGCGGCTAGACCCGTCTAGTCGGAGTAGGTGCGCGAATGCGAGTTGCCTGAAAATGTAGGGGTTTTGAAGTCCTTTGAGAGAAGCGGCGCCGGCCAATCGGGTTGCAGCCTCTCGAATTAATTAATATATTATGAAAGCGCTCTAGTTTCAAGTTATATATTATGTGTTAATTCTTAATATACTGGTGAAACATTGAAAATTTTGATTCCTTTTCTAATGGTTTTTAGAAAAAAACCATTAGTATTTCTTACCATTTTTGCCCAAATCATTAATAAAAGAATATTTTTTCTAAATTTTAAAATGCTTTTTTAAATTGAGCTAAAAAGTTTAATTTGGAATTTTGCAGCGTAGTTATTGAGAGTTTACTTGAAAGATGCATAGAAATAAAAAGAAAATAGGATATTATTCTATCATATCACTCATAGTTTGCTTTGTTTTAATCGTTATCTTCAATAATAGTTAACGAAATATTTTTCTTTACCGATTTTGCAACGTCTGGGGAGAAAGCTCGCGACCGCCGGAAATATGTATGATTTGCAGAAAATTTATAAATATATTTTCGGTATTAGCTTAAGAAATACTTTACCAAGTATGAAGCTGCATAGTAGAAATCAGAATAGATATTCAAACAGTGCCTTAGGTAGTATATTTTCTTAATCGTTTTTCGATTACACTTATTCATTTTAAATTTAAATAGTATTTAATGCTTATTTGCATAAAAAAAAACTTTACTTTTTAAGTTCTAATTTCGGTACACTTTTTCAAAAAGATAAATAATGCGAAATGTAATAATTCAACGAAGAGGAAGAAATGTTTGTCACAATTCAAAGGACTAACAACTGAATATTAAATAACCGATAAATCACTTTTAGAACCAAAGAACATTTAAAAAATTCTGATGGAAATTGAAGTTTCTGTGCTAATGACGCATTTTTTTAAAAACAACATATGCTTCGAAACTCATAATCTTAGCAGCATAAAAAGATCAGTGTAAAACCATGCCATAGACTAAAACATTTTTTTTGTGTGTATGTGATAATAGGCCGTTCTCTATAAGCAATTTTCATAACTCATTAAAATTAGTGTAATTGCACATTGTTTCTGCAAATAGACGGTAAATTAAACAAATGTTATTCGATAGAAACGAAATAATTCAAATCATCTCTTTTGGAAAGCTGATAGCATTGTGCAATTTACGAACGTTTCTAATATAATTTTTGAATCTTTTACTATTAAACTGTGTTTTTTTATATTAAAAAAACTGTACATCCTATTGAATGTTGATTTAAATCTTTGAAATTTTCAACCTCAAAATGTAGAATTTATTTAAAAATATACATGAGAACCAAAGAGGTAGCATAATAAATAACAATTTCTATACTGGTCGAATTAATTGGGACAAAAATGTTTTTCCTGAGTCAGTATTCGTTGGCATGTGTCAGAGAATATCTCAACAGATTCTTGTATTGTTGAAGCTCGTTATTACGTACCGTCGCATAAACCTTTAGATATTTTCATCGGTTTGGAAGGTTTGCAGACGTCCAGAGCGTCCGTCTGCTTCGAAACTTTCCCTGCCTTCTCTGAATCGTCGATGCCACTCAAAAGTTGGCGCTTGCGATAACACATCACAGCCTTACACATTCTTTAGAATTTTAAAAGTTTCCGTAGCAATTTTTCCCGAATGAACATAAAATTTGATATTCACTCTCTGTTCAATAAAAGTATTTTTTTATAATCGCCGTCTTTTAAATGCACACGCCTACAAAATACTACGCCGTGGCGTGTGCCAAACACGTGAATTGGGACAAACATTTTTTTTAGAAAAGAGGAATGCCGTAACCCAAATTGTTGTCCTATCAACTCTACTGCAAACATTTTCTACTTTACAGGCTCAATACGAGAACTTTCGATTCTGTCTTCGTATTTAAATACGTTGTCAGGAAAGAACGTAAGGAACTTATCATGCACAGGAAGTATTGACACCTGCTTTTCTTTAGCACCAGTTGAATGGATCTGGAGATCTCTTTCCCCGTATTAACAGAAGATGAAAGCCATTATTTTACTTTATCGATTTTCTTTTCAAATTAGGATAATCCCACTACAGAATTGAAGAATTAAGCATATATTTTGTTCCGAATTCCATTAAACATTCATCAAAAAAGCTCAATAGTAGGAATGTGTATAACCTGTAAAATTATATTAAAAATCTTCTCATCCGTTTTCAACTAAATTATATATTCAGTTTTCAGTGCATTTTATATATGAAAATTTTCTTCCGAATTAATTTTTAAAACATTATCTTTTTCCGTTCAAAACACATGAAAAA